>JAWWMW010000885.1:189043-202671 GCA_035048345.1 Echeveria elegans
GTGTTGCACGTGCTTTTCCTATCAAATATATGTTTTGTTCCAGCCCTCTATTAAAGGATGGTAGTGTGGGAAACATCTTGGTTTTTTGTCTTACAGATTAACACTGACCTTTTTTTTTAATGTATTATTTTTTTGGATGCGTTTAATCTTTAACAGATCATTGCTGCTTCAAGGGACTTGCAAGATCAGCTTGCAGACATTTATAAATATTGGCTTGGTATGGGTAACAATACATTGACGATGAAGGAAATGTTATTCCTAGTTTGACATTTTCATTTTGTCTACTAGGTTAATAAATTCATTTTGTCTATGCGGTTAATGAAGTCAACTGACATTTTCACTAATTTTGGCTGTGTTTTACAATTTCAGTTGTGCAATGTGCATGTTACTTGTGTTTGGATCCTAGAGTGAACGATAAGTAAGAAGCTATTGATCATTTCTCTACTGATAAACATCTCATGTTGAATTTTCTGTTTTTCAGTGCAATATAGGGAGTCAACTTGCATCACTATACTTTGACATCACCTCTGTTGTTTACTTTCACTTAGTGGGTCTAGTGGCTTGATGTGATGGTGGAAATAGAACAACTTCTTGAGTTTCAGAGGTCCATATCAGTTGCATTTTATTTTTTTTCCTTCTTATATTAATTTCACATTGCATTCTTTTTCTTGTATTGGAACTTCTCACTTATCTATACCATGGTACGACTAATTCTGTGCCCTCAAATCTTACTTTTTAAAAGGTCGGCTATTCCTTCAATAAAGTTCAGTATATCAGTAGATTAGCAGTTATATATTTTCTAGTTCATCATCAGGCACGCATTCATTCATTTATCATCATTACGCTTTCATGGCTGCGCAAGTACTCATCCATCATCTCCATACATTCAATATTTCATTGATTCATTCCCTACATTCAGTAATCATCTCTACTTGTAGCCCAAAGGACATGGTCCCCTTCCTAAGACACAAATCATGCATTTTGATAACTGATTTTTGAAGCGGTTCCATCATGCATAATACTCTATCATATTTGAGATAAGTCCATTTTCAATATTGTTCAACATTTTACGCCTGTCGGATTGTTCTTCTGTCCCTCACACGAGCGATCTAACCTTTTGGTGGCTTAACATGTAGGTTTTTGCTGCATTTAGAAGCATTATTTCTTCTCTATTTCTTACAAGCATGCTTCGCAATTTTAGATTGCTTGTGTATTTCACAGCAGCATTATTGCATTAGAAGATATGTTTTCTGAAGCTTTGTTACTCCCGCGCGGATGTAACAATACAAATACGGGTTCTGATTGTCAACACTGAAACATATACTCTTACAAATCTTTCATTACTTCGAAGATCATGCATGAAATTTTGAAATGCTGCATTAACTTTGTTTTCTTGCAGGCCGCTCGGAAATTGCAGTTTGCTGTTCTGAATCCGTGTTTATTTGAGAATTTTCCCTTTCAACACACAAATCGGATGTTGGAAGACTCAATTAAAAACTATTTGTATATTGAGTTGTACTTACGGCCTACGGGATGATGTTTCTCATTCAGACGCTAATTGTTGTTGTGGATATCTCAAGCTAATGAGCTGTGTTATTTTCCAGGGAAATCCATTGCAGGTCAAAGTGAATAAGCTTTTGTCTATGAAGACGCAGCTTCCGTATGACTACTATTTTCTTAACTATTGTAAGTCATCACAAATAAAGAACAGTGCGGAAAATTTGGGAGAGGTTCTTCGTGGTGACCGCATTGAAAATTCTGTTTATGTTGTAAGTAATTGGATCTACGTTTAATGAATTTGTTTCTTGGTAAAAGTGATATTCTGAGTTTGGAGGTTTAATAATTACGGGCTGATATTGGTTTTGTTTTGTCTCTTCTTGGCTTGTATGTTTTAGTTTGATATGAAGAAGGACCCGTCATGTAAAGTGGCTTGTCGTGTTAAACTTGACACAGCCTCTGCTATGAATTTTAAGGAGAAAATTGAAGACGAATATCGAGTTAGATGGTAAGTTTTTGATAAGCAATCCCTGATATGTTTCATTCACTTTTTCAGGGGTGCTATTAAAATGATGCATTTGAATTGTCTTTCACTGACTGCACTCTCAGCATTTGAAACTCTGAAATGTTAGCCGTACTATTTTAGGATAAGTGACAATCTTCCATTTTCTGTCCTCAGACAAAGAAAAGATGCAACATTGGTTAAAACGTCCGAGCATGGTTTTCCCGTTGGGTCAAAGGCTAACCTTGCAACAGTAAGTTTTACAAATTTTCCTCTTATTGCCATATGTGTATAGTATTGATAATTTACTGTATTATCATGATTGTGTAGAGTGGCTACGCAAAGTATTTTATCAGTAACCACTTGAGCTTCAAGGTAATGTATCATAATGATCCTATAATGGATGCTGCAAGGATTGTTGGCTTTGAAGTTACTCCTAGCAGGCGAGTTTTTTTAGTTTGGTTGATAGAGTGTTTGTCCTTTCCATCATTTTCAGTATTAGTTTGTGGTAATTTGTAATTTTGAGATAGCAAAACTGTCAGTAGATGTTTTTATTATTTTTACTCTTATGATCATACTGTTCACATCTGGGCTTCAAACATTACTCATCATGAGTACAAGGAGTGGGATGAAAAGAACCCTCGACTTGCAACATGCAACCCCAACACGGTCAGCATTATCCAAGGGAGCATCCCCCAAGAGGTTGATGCTGATAAGGAGATTGTACTTTTGAGGTATAATTCAAATCGAACATGACTCTCATTTTCATTTACATATTTTGGTTTCTTATACACAATGTAATGCAGGAAAGTGACATCAAATGGGCTTCACGCTGGGACACATACTTGGTAATGAATGATGATCTGTTCCGGGACATCGCCAACTATAATCAACTAGACAATGAAGAGGAGGAAACTGGTTCATGGAGATTTCTTCCGTCCGCTCTTGATGTCTCATATATTGTGTGTCTATGTTGGCATTGGAGTGCAAATCAATGGGATGACATGACCCTCGTATCGATGCATTGCTGGGGTTTCTTTCCCCATCCAACCGAGGAGGTCTGATGACAACGATGGCCCTCCTATAGGTTTTCAAGGGCATCTTCGCAGGTTACTCATCTGGTCGGTTGTACAAGATGTTAAAAGGCACGCAGTGGAAGAAACTCACTTTGAAAACGGCTTTTTTTCCCTGGAGTCCTTTTTTCTTTGTGCTGAATGCATTACTTTGGGGGGAGCAATCAACAGGTGCAGTGCCATTCGGGACTATGTCTGCGTTGGTTCTCCTTCAGTTTGCCATATCTGTTCCACTGGTTTTTATTGGAAGTTACATAGGATTCAGAAGGCCTGCCATGGAAGACCCTGTCAAGGCCAACAAGATACCAAGACAGATTTGCTTGGTACGTGAGACCACTTTTTTCCATCCTCATTTGTGGTATTCTTCCATTTGGAGCAGTCTTCATTGAACTCTTCTTCATCCTGATGTCTATTTGGTTGAACCAGATCTACTACATCTTTGGGTTCCTCTTCATCGTCTTTGTTATTCTCGTTATCACCTGGGCAGAGATAACCATTGTCCTCTGCTACTTCCAGCTTTGCAGTGAGGCCTACCCGTGGTGGTGGAGATCTTATTTGACTGCAGGCTCATCGGCATATTCCATCTTTTACTTCTTCACCGGGTTAAAAAATAACCAAGTTGGTTCCAGCAATTCTCTACTTCTGATACATGATAATCGGGTTTTATGCATTCTTTTTATTATTGACAGGAACCATTGGTTTCTATGCTTCCTTCTGGTGTGTTAGAAAGATATACTCAGTGAATGATTGATAAAACCATGGCATGTGGATCTACTAGGATGTATTCCATTCAAGCAGGTTCCTTTTTTTATGTTTCAGTACGAAGTTTATACCAGCATATATATTTATATGTTCATTTCATATTAAGGATACCTATCCGAATTTGTTGAAGCCACTCTGACATAACAAGCTTGTGGTTCTGAACAATTATCAGGTGTCACTACTGTTGGAACTATGAACAGGTAATGTGAGTTGTTGGATAAGATTTGTTTATCAACGAATTACAAAGGCTATTTTTCTTTGCAATTGTCTGTTTGTAAATGGGGTCACATTACTTTCCTTGATACTTTACATGCTCGTTCGAGTGCTGACCTAAAATTTTATCAGTCAATTATTTTGTTGTTCTGACTTGTTGTTTCATGGAGTGTTGTAACAGTTCTTCATGCAGATCTGTATCATGAAACCTCCTGGATTTATAGGGGCTGCCCAGGCTAATCCCTTTTACCTCCTGAAGGCTAACTCCAAGCTTCAGACTTCTGGTACGGAAAATGAACTTCATTGTTTTGTAGATCTCGTGCTGTATATTTTTCATGTGTTTACTTAATCTGATTAGGATAATGAATACCAAGATCCACACTTAGGGTTCTAATTTTCTTTTCATACTTAATCTGCATATATTACTGGAGAGAAGTCTGTTTTAACTTAGCCATATGACTTGTGTAAATAGCCTAGGGATGTAGAATATCGTGCAAGAACCTGGAGGACCCCAGTTCCCTACAGAATAGATTCCTCCATTCAACATGCATTTATGCTTCTCCTTTCGCAAAAGTTTACATTATCATAATCCACTTTTTCAAAAGCATCAAATATGTTTGTTTAGCTCTAGATATCATATGTAACATTCATCTTTCTTGCATGCTCATTATTAGGTTTCTCGTAATTTCCAACTGCTGCTGTTCCAACTGAGCTTCGTCGACCATTTGATGATGATAGCATCATCGTCATATTAACAGAATTAGTACCATTTGCTTGATCCATTATACATCGGTCATTCACAATCATGATTATAAAATGACAAAACAACAACAAAAGAATCTATTGAATTTGAAAGTTACTTATAGATGTGATTATGTTGTGTTTTATTTTCTAATGCAGTATTGTCCAACGTCACCTTTGGATAAAGAAGCCTGTCTATGACGGAAAGATGCTCGAGGCCTGGACAACTTTTTAGAGCAAGAAAACACAAACAGATCACATTCAGGTAAATTATATATTTAAAAAATTTAAAGCAAGTGAATAGAAAAGTGAATGAAGATAAGTTATCTAAATGCAAAAGATGAGCTAGGTCCTATTTAATTGTCTGAATGAAACAGGTTATTCAAGATAAACAAACAAAACAATGGTTTAAATTTTAATTTGATCAGAGCATGATTGAGATCCTTGTGTAGATGTTCAAATCCTATTCCTATAATATGATATGTGTCACCAAACCAAATATGTGGATAAGTTTGGTAGATACTTATTAGAGTCCTGATTATTTGTTGTCATCTTCGCATTTGTGATGTTTTGGATCATTTTCAGTGTGGTAACTGTGGCACGATGCATTTTGAGTGTTATTAGGTGGTCTAAAATTAAGGTTACACTACACAATTACAATTACTATGAGTATTAGGATTAGGGATTATATAAACAAAACTAGGAGAGACATAAGATGTACCACATTTGATTAAGTTGCACTTAAGTATTAGAAACCATATGACAGATAGAGAGGTTTTTGATATGCACAATCATCAAAGGAAACTTGAGAGCCCACAAAGGGTCAATTAAAGAGACAGGCTGTGGGGCAATTGCTTTTGGGGTCTTCATAAGAAGATCTCAACCCCCAACATCTTCATTCATATCATACCCCCTTTGGTCTTGGCCTTGTACAATAATGGAGTTTGCATTACACAGCTAGAAAGCTAGCTAAACTATTATGTTGAGTTGACCTCTCAACATACTAATGATCAACCCATCAGGTTTTTTTTTTCACAGTTCAGCATGGATCATGGTGCTTTCTTTTCAGTAACTGTTTAAAACATCAAAACTGGGTTATCAGATAGATGTGAATCAGTGAATTTGAGCAGCTTGCTAGCTTTAGTTGTGTCATTGTGTTTGTGTCTCATTGTCAAGGACATTTTGTATATAAAACTCACTTCATTTGCTGGGAAGGGTCCCTGCAGTTGTTGCCGAGCGAGATGCACAGGCACAGCAACATAGGTCATTCTTGTCTTCATTCCATCAGATTAAACTTCATTTGAAGGATCCAGCTCATTCAAACTCATCATATGTGACCTTAAATTAACATTAACATTTCAGATATCAAACTTGTCACAAAAACTGAAACTTAGGGAAAGCCTGATTTGTAGGGATCATGGTCATTAACTCTAACAAAAAGAAGCACCCCAAAACTTATATTCAAACTCAAAATCCCAGACATGTCCTGAGATGGAATTGTTAAGGGAAAAAAACACACACACAGGACTCCCAAAAGAAGACATGAATAGGTAGATGTCTTATATCTCTATTTATACATACTAAAACAGCTCCCTTCTGAATCAATTACTATATCTTAAAATTTACGAATATGACAACATTACAATAATAGCTCAAAGATATTTATTTCTTTAGATGATGAAAATTGTTAACAAAAGTTGTCATCGTCAGCTAAATTCCAACCAAGTTGTAGTGTTGAAGTAGCCTGTTGGCTTCCCTAAGTCCGCTGAAGTAAGCTCCATGAGTAGTAGAGTAATGAGTTCTGTGAGTTGCTTCCCCTGCAAATAAGATTTGAAGCTGTGGAGTGTGTGATGATGACTTGCTAGAGCTAGTTATTTCCGGCAATGGCTCAGCCAGTTTGTCTAAATCGTCTCCAGTTGATCCTACTGCGACGTAACTGTATGACCCTAGGAATAATGGGTCACTGCCCCATTTAGTCTTTAACACTTTGTTGAACTGAACTTCAGACTTGTTTTGAGATTCTGCTTCGTTTTTAGGATTTAAAAGGCTTGAAAATGTGGTTGAAACCCCGTCGAGTATTTCCTCGTTGGCCAGTGTTTCTAATGCAAGAGCTTCTTCTCCTGCAAACCAACCCAGTAACACACTTGACTTTTTATATATAGGGGATAGTGAAGTTGTTCTCCTCATCCACCAAGGGATACGTGTGTCCTTAAGATATGAATCTTGTCGATGGAATGCCATTTGTAGAAACGGGAACTTCATTTCTGAATCATCAGAACTACTTTCTTGAATGGAATTCAGCTCTAGGAACAACTTATTAACAGTACCATAACCAAGCCTTGATATCGCATCAGTCTTGTTAAATGGCAATGGAGGATCAAACATACCAACTTTTCCGCAAATTGCATGTTTCAGAACACCCAATGACACCGTGATTATAACATGATCAGCTAAAAGAACAGATCCATCGCTAAAATGTATCTTCACAGGCTTCACCTTAACTCCATCCCCATTTTCCTCATCTTGTAACCAACCGATTTTCAAAACTCTACGACCCAATTGCACTATACTCGATGGAAGCAAAGAAGCTAATGATTTTATAATACTCATATAACCTTTAGCAATTGTAATCTCTTCACCAGGAAACATCTGATACTCACTTTCAGCACAAAAATCTAAAGTAAAAAGATCACCTGCTGAAGTATAAGTCCTTTGAGTATTCTCATGCATTCCAAAAATGGCCTCATCAATCATCTTCCCACTCCACGTCCCGCACCCTTTCATCTCCTCTCCACCATTTTCAACACTCTCCCAATAAGCCTCAAGTCCCCTTTTCAAAAAACACCCAACACTCATCTTACCAATGTCACCATTACTACTAGCCTTAGCACCAAGACTATGCCACTCAGACTCGTCCTCACCTAACTTTCCTTGAGCAAAATCCATCAACTTTTTAAACACAAATGATATGTTATCAACAATGGTTGGACTAAGTGCATACCCGCCCTCAGCTATGGTTGTTGGATCTTCTAAAAAGCCATCCATACGCTCCCAAGGCTGGTCAGATTTTAAGGAGTTGATATCTTGAGCTATTTTGTAAACAGGACTGTTACCAATGCCATGGATCCAAGTTGCACCCAATTCAATTTGGTCACCACCAAATTCAGATGTGTTGATTCTACCACCAATTCTTGTCCCACCTTCAACTATACATAAATCAAAGTTGTCAATGAAGGATGTAGATGTGTAGAGTTTATGGGCAGCTGTAAGGCCAGCCATTCCTGCTCCAATGATCACAACTTGTGGCTTGTTGGCCACCATTTTTTGTTGCTTGTATTCTCACTTTTGATGAAACAAGTTGGAGGGAGGTGTTTTCGGTGAGTGAGTGAGTTTGATGATGAGGTGCTGGTGAAAGAGTGATTTATAAAGGAGATAGTGTGATTGTTGTGGCGTAGTGTAATGGAATGGCTTTGTTGGTTTTGACTGCTGGGCTTTACTAAATGAAATTATGAACCACTTTTTGTCACATTGTGTTTAACGTTACAATGAAGACAGAGCTCTACTTTTTCTCTATACACTTTAACAATGCACTAGTACTACTTAGTTAAAAGGTCATTATAGGTTTGTACATTTTAAATATCAAAAGAAAATATATACAGTAAATAATATAGGGTTGGACATGGCCGAGTTTTGACCTGCTCAGTCCTATGCGCATCCGCACTCGTGCATTTTCTACAAGTTCTCTAATACATTTTGTTCATACAAATAGATTGCAATATACTAATGCATGTGTGCAGATGCTCTAAGAAAGCAACAGTACAAGTGAAGTGAAAACTGTAACTTTATAAATTCATAGTGGAGTGTGAGGAAGATACATCCACGTATACAAGTGAAGTGAAAATTACTACGTTAAATACTCATACGTTAGTTTATATAAGTATCTATCTACACATCAATAAGGTGGTGTCATGTTGGTTAAGAGTTCAGACATGAAACTCTTAGGTACATAGTTTAATTTCTCGCTTCGACCATTGCTTTTCCATTGTCTATTATTAGGCTTGGTCATTCTGGACGCTGTGTCTTTCTGATGTTGATCTTCATTGGTAGAAGACGTCCGATGGTCCATAGTGCTTCAAAGTTGTTTATGAAATATATTGTAATATAATATGAGCGATAATTGTAATACCCTCCAAATCGAGAAAAAAAAATCTATCTACACGAATGCATGTACACCAAATGCAAGCCTGTATTTTACTAGTACTAAAAAAACAACAGCTAATGAAATTGCATGTGTGGTATTCATCATTTTGGTTGTTCCCAGAAGTTAGTACATCTAGAAATGAATGGAGTAGTCGACAACTCACACACATATGCATGTACTCCTGACTTAAATCCAGACCAGGTACTATGCACATGTTATTTTTACTACATTAAACAATGGTATGACAGTACAAAATGCAGTTAAATTATGAAATGATAATCATTGATTTAATCATACAAATCTGCATCATTATCAAGGCATGAATGTAACTTTGAAAGTCAAAACTTGGAGCTCCTCAATTTTCCATCCCTGAATTTATTGCTGGATTTCATATGTTTTTTTTGTCTAATGATTATGGATTTCTTGAGCCCCAAATTTCTGTCTCCAAAAATGTTTATAAATAGCCTCATAGATATGGGACTTCAATAGCTTCAGGACTATTCTAGTGTAGAACCATCCATAAGGGTTCGAATTCAGTGCAGTCAAACAATTTGTTACCACATCTGTTGGAGTTGGAGTTCTTGTCGTCGAGTCATTGAGATCATTGATGGAGATGCTGTTGAAGCCTAAGCGTTAATAGATAATTATGTACTTTGAACTAGCTAGATATGCTACAATAATGTTCTTGTACTACTTGTAACCATAGGTAGCCGGTTGCGGCAAAAACAGGGAGTTCGGTTAGAGCGGTTCCTTCCCCTAGTTTATCCCCCTCTTGTTTCGAACTCTTGCACGTTTCCGCGCCGGTCGTTTTATGGCTGCGTCAGTTTGAATACGAGTAAACCTTAAGAGGTTTTCTTATTCCATGCGGGAATTTTCCTCTTCGCCCGTCGTTCCATCGGTTTATCATATGCAGTGAAATCCGTCCTGCATCACCATGCCTATTGTAACTCTAGACTTGATTAAATAGGCGGAAGAAACTAGACTTAACCGGACAGGAACATTTTCTTAAATGCTTCATACATTTGCTTTCGGAGCTGCTTCACACTGGTTTGACCATTTCGAGTATTAAGACCGCTTGTGGTGATATTTGCTTGCTGGGGAGGAATTCTGAGGTGGAATGGCCTTTGTTTCAAACCAAGAGAAGGGTGTTTCGTCTATGCTCTGCCATGGAAGTGTTCAGGGTGTGCCCTGCCTCTAACAGACCTCGGACGTTTTATGCTTCAATAGCATCAGGTTTTTGAAAACCAATTCCATCGACAAGCTTCCTTTGGGGGTGTGTAAGGCTCTTATCAATGACTCTCATGCGTTGCCATGTTCCTTTCCCGATCAGAGAATTTTTTTGTAACTACTAGCATAAGTTCCTATTTCCGGTTGGTTTGCCTCCGGTCCGTGCTAAGGCCAGGTTTTTTGAGGCTTTTTGGTCGGTCAAAGCTTTGTGCTTTTCTTTGTTTGTAAATCTCTTTTCAGGGTCTTCGTATCCTTGTCGGGGTTACCTCCTCTTTTGTATATGGCCCGTCCCAGGCTTTTTGGGGCTTGTTATATGAAAATGTTTTTTTTAAAAAAAAAAAAGATTGTTCAATACATAAACTTCCATACACTTCAGGTTGTTTAAGAAAATGTCTGGGAAGTTAACTTACTACGTAAAATTAATCCATCACAAGATTGAGATTTAAAATTTGAACAATGCAACTTTTGATGAACATGAGAGTGACTTTACAGATATAGAGAATAGTTGGCATATTAATCAAGCCTAGGGCAGAGCAAACGGGAAATTCCCGCTTTCCCTTTTCCCGGTTTCCTGTCTGAAAAAATCGTTTCCCGTTTCCCGTTAATATTTTATCATTTTCCGTGAAAAACGGGAAAAAAATGGGAATTTCTCTTTTTTTCCCTTTTTTCCCGTTTTTCTATTTATAATACATATAACATATTTATTTTATTTTCATTCGTGTTTTATTACAAATACATAAAACAAGAGAAAAATAAGACATTTTGTAACATTAACAAATAAAAAATAATATTAACATCCTTAATACATATAACATCTCTGATTTTAATACTAATTAGTTTAATAAAATTTAAAATATAAATAATTAAATATATATGGGAAAACGGGAATTTCCCGATTTTGGAAACTTTTACCGTTTCCTTTTTTTTTTTCCCGATTTACCGACGGAAAAACGGTAAAAAGGAAAGGAAAAAGAAATCCAAATGGGAAGATCAAATGGAGACGGAGAAGTTTATCTTAATTGGTGAAATAGTGTAGGAAAGTTCAAGCGGTAATAGTGTTTTTATATTACCGCTTCGTCAAGAAAGTTGCTTTGCCGGATTGTTTCTGGAGAGGACCACTTCTGGAAAAAAGAAGTTGATGAGTATAATTGGTGAAATTTGATGCGAAGCCTCTATTGTGATACAGCACAACCAATAGAATAGTGATTTTAGATATTCACATATGATATATTTTCATCTTTTAGAAGATATAGTAAGGAATAATCATATATATCGAAACTTGCATTAACTAGTTGAATGTACAGCCATGAAGAATGTTACCGTGCTAAATAGTTGATTGGAAATACGAATCCCCTCAATATGAAGTCCCAATTCATGACAAATATGCAAAGCATTTGACTAATGGCGACACTTACAATCAGATACTATATATGCTAGATCATTGCAACCCAAGTATTTACAATGTCTAGCACAACTGTGTCATTCGAAGAAATAATGTTTAATGACAACAGTTCCCCGTGAGGTTTCAGCAACACCGGGAAGAAGCCTTGAAGCAAGCCTGCCGAAGTTTCTTTGTCTTCTCAGTCAGTTCTACTTGTGGCATTTTCTCCACAAACAGCATGTGCTCCTCCAGCATTTCAATCTCTCTCCATCCCCAGTTCCTATAGAATAAACACATGAAAACATTCGTTCAAAACAAAATGAATTTTAAATGTGTCCGGTTGAAAAAGAAAAGTAAGTTTTTTGTTTTCTAATGTTTTTGCATTCGCATTGATTACCATTATCGTAAGGATTTTGGTTTGCGGAAGCCAGAGGAAAAAAATATAAATGATGGCTCGGAAATTCATAACATATTATAAATCCCAAAAACTAATTCTAAAAAATGCTGAAATAAGTTTGTGGGCGGAACTGAAAAATCATGTAGTTTGAGCTCTTTAACTGATAAAGAAACAACTCGATAAAGGAACATGACAGGTATCGGAACCACTAAAGGTACTAAAGAAACAAGAACAACAACTACTAATTCATCAGCTAATATATTCCCGAAAAGTCGAAAACTAAGTGATAAAGGTTTTGTGAAATCTTCTAAGATATTAATAGGTAAAAGAATTGGAGTTGGTTTAATGTATTTACCAAAATAACTCAATCCCTTTTTGCTAAGACCCGCATAAAAATATGCTAGTGACGTGAGTAAAGCTAAAGCAACAGTAGTATTTATATCATTCGTAGGTGCAGCTAACTCCCCTTCAGGTAATTGTATCAGTTTCCAAGGTAAAAGAGCCCCGGACCAATTCGAAACAAAAATAAACAGAAACAGAGTTCCAATAAAGGGAACCCAAGGTCCATATTCTTCTCCAATCTGAGTTTTACTCACGTCTCGAATGAATTCAAGAATGTATTCGAAAAAATTCTGACTGCTAGTCGGAATAGTTTGTGGATTCCGAATAGCGATAGCGGTTGAACCTAATAAGATAGCAATTACAACCCAAGAAGTGATAAGTACCTGGGCATGCACTTGGAAACCCCCGATTTGCCAATACAAATGTTGGCCTACTTCCACACCGGATAGAGCATAGAATATGTTGATGGAACATGATAGAACGTTCATATTGCCCTCTGACAGAAATAGAACTTGAAAGGTAATTATTTTGATTCAATCGTCGCTTTTAAAAATTTTATATTTTGTATATCAACAAATCACACAATATCCCCATTAATTTTTCTTTTTTCATTCCAGACCCGTACAAGCAATTCGAAAAAGGTCCAAAAGTCATTTTCTCTTATTATAAATCAAGGCTTTCGTATATATCTCGAACGACCCTCACAAATAGCAAATACTAGTTTGTTAAGAATTAATCGGATCGAAGCTATAGCGTCATCATTCGCTGGAATCGAAATATCTGCAAGATCGGGGTCACAATTTGTATCAATTAAACAAATAGTTGGAATTCCCAAAGTGATACATTCTCGAAGAGCCGTATCTTCTTCTTGCTGATCAATGATGATTACAATATCGGGTAAACCTGTCATATATTTAATTCCACCCAGATATGTTTGCAAGTGCGATAATTGTCTCTTCAACATAGCTGCATCTCTTTTCGGAAGACGGTTGAGCCCCCCCATTTTTTGTTCCATTCTTAAATCCCGGAACTTATGAAGTCGTGTTTCTGTCGTGGACCAATTTGTTAACATACCACCGAGCCATTTTTTATTAACATAATGACATCGAGCCCTTATTGCAGCTCGGGCTACCAAATCGGCTGCTTTTTTTTTTGTCCCAACAATTAAAAATTTATTTTCCTTACTTGCTGCATCAAAAACTAAATCACAAGCTTCTGATAAAAAACGAGCCGTTCTCGTAAGATTTATAATATGAATACCTTTACGCTTTGCAGAGATATAAGGTGCCATT
>JAWWMW010000885.1:230320-245184 GCA_035048345.1 Echeveria elegans
GCAACACTTTTTAGTCTGTCACGAAAATTTTGTCGCGTTACCATAACGGCCTGACATAGTTTTAAGTAACATAAAAAATTTTGTTACGTAATATACATGCGACACAGGGTCGCGCGAAATAAAATTTTTTGTCGCTATAATGTCTTTTTCCACTAGTGGACTATAGGTTGTGGGGCAAAATGATGCCACTGCTTTGTAGGTTGTTCAAGGTTATTTTAGGAAGCCTTAAGTTTCTTTTAAAAAACTATAAAATTGTAATTTATTTGGTATCAGTTTTCCCATTATTAGAAATAAGCTAGAATAGTGTAAAGTTAACTTTTTCATAATCAACCCTTTATTTTGCAGGCCAATCGATTCATTGATTTACTTTTACCTGCTGAATCCTAGACTTTTTTTTTTGAATGGTTTAGTTGATTTATATATATACAAGTAAAGAGAAAAGTTGAAATCAAGATACTCAATTAAACACAATGTTTACAGAGGCAAGTTCCATTCATGCATTCATAATTCATGCAACCAGAGCAAGGCCATGCACAATCACTTTTTTCCAAGCAAATACGCACTTCGTTTGGAGTAATAGTTTTTCCATTATCATATTTTTTCGAAAAACGTTCTTTTCCATCGCTTCCTGTAACTCGTTGCCATCAAGAACATATCGTTAATATCGGATAAAGTTTTCATGATAGAGAATCATATTACACAATTAATTTAGGAACGTAATCTCACCCAATGCGGCATGACTTAGAAGTATCACTACAAAAGTGATGTAAAATAGATGCTGAATCTTCATGCTTGTAGATCACAAAAGCTCACTCGATTACTACAAGTTTTGATTGCACAACCTTTATGCAAAATTGTACAGTTGAATATTATATAGAAGAAACAGTGTTATCAAAATCGAGTGTTAACTCGTAAACTCGTACGAGTTTACGAGTTTACATGGTAAAAACGTGTAAAATCGTTGTAAAATTGTTTTTTTGTAAAATCGTTGGTCAACTCGATTTTACCTTAGTCAAACTCGGATAAAATCGGGTAAAATCGTATAAAATCGTATAAAATCGGATAAAATCGTAAAAAACTTAATTTTATTATTATTTGGCTTATTTTAGCTTATAGACTTAGTAATTT
Source organism: Echeveria elegans (assembly GCA_035048345.1). Lineage (NCBI taxonomy): Eukaryota > Viridiplantae > Streptophyta > Magnoliopsida > Saxifragales > Crassulaceae > Echeveria > Echeveria elegans. The sequence goes on from JAWWMW010000885.1 coordinate 231,449, forward strand.
ACATTTATTTTCAATTTGGTTTTTAAATGTTGTTTTTATAATTTTAAATGATTATAAAAGACTAAAATGTAATATTTTATGAATATCTAATTTATTTTTATACATATTTATAAATAATAATATTATTTTAATTTTAGTAAACTCGACCGATTTTACCGATTCGATTTTACGATTCGATTTTACCGACCAAAACGATTCAAAGTAAAAACTCGATTTTGACAACCTTGCTTTTGAGCCTTGAGATTAAATAAAACTCATTCTCCAATTACTCATTAATAACGAGTGCCATTGCAATATCTGCGCTTGCCTCTGATGCTTCTCTTCCGGGTCACAGAATGAACTTTTTGCTAAGCTCCATGCTAATGGAAATTTTATAGGTTGGAAAATTTAGCAAAGGCTCAATCTCCACGGAAACCTTATGATATGTATCATATTCTGAAATATAATACGTTTGTCCACAAGGGGATATCATCTGCAAATAAATTGGAAATGAGTAAGTTAAAAAAAGTGACAGCTGATGAAGATAGGATGTGCATACATAAATGTCATCACATATTGTAGTGAGTTACGATGTGTCCTTTTCTAGGGACCAAATATATAGGGAAAGGTGTGAACTTTTAACTGGCTGAATATAACATGTTATCAATGTGCAGTGCAGTGTGCATTTTGAGAAAGCTCTAGTAAGGATAGGAAAAACATTTAACTTGTTCTTCAATTCATCAGATAGGGTACATGATTTTGCAAGGCTCAACCAGGATCAATATGGTTAACGTTATCTGTTCTATCAGATATATCAATTCAGGCCACAAATGTCAATTCATAAATCAAGAAAAATATATGAATGGACAAAGCCAGTGCAGTACAGTGTCTCAATTCCAATGCCATGAGAAACACTAAAAACATGCACCTAAATGTTCATTACGTGATTAAAATCAGACAAAAGTACTGTGACCAGAAAGAAAAGAATACATTACCTTCGAAATAATAATTACATAACATCTGGGTCAATCCATTTTCTATATCTGCAAAATGCAAATACCACGACGAGATCCTGTAAATGAATCTCGAATAGACTGTACCATAGAAGACGCTACCGGAACTTTTGTGAAGTCATTCAGCAGCTCCCGAGATTGCGATTGGCAAGTTTTCATTGAAAACACCAATGATAAATTTTAGCAAAGGAAACACACCACTTCAGCAAGACGATGACCAAGTCCTCCAGAATCAGAGTTGTTGGACATGAATATTTTTCTATATGCCAATCGGAGACCCTGGATCTAAGATATTCACATAGATAGATGCTTAAAGAGTGCATACTGAATCAATATTGTTTTTACAAGCTTTACAGAAAAAGAAGCGATTACATAGTCAAAATCTTCAAAACAGAGAAAACCCACAATGCATTCATGTGCATATTCATTTCATGGACCTGGAAAACCACCCTTACTGTTCATAACAAAATATATAATCCATGTGCAAACTAATATCAACTTGAGCAACAATAATCCTCTCAAGAGTCTGAGTCACGATGAATAGTAAATGACAATTTTGTAAATTCTACTCGGTATTACACATACACAATGGCTTCAATAGAATTTTTTTTTACTAAGTTATGTGTTTGCATGTTCACATCGCTAGGTAACATGGAAAAAATGTTCATTTCCAACTGAAAAATCAATGGAATATCAGCACAAACCTCTCCATCTGAAAATTTATGACGTCTAAGTCTCGAAGACCCTCCGTGTTCAAACCGCGAAGCTCGGCTCTTTCTCCACTCACCATCATATACATCGGAACGTCTTGCGAAACATATGGTCACAAAGTGCAACATCAGAGACATGACAAAAAAAATTTATAATAGGAAGTTATCGCCAGAAAGGGGTAGACCAAATACGTAATATTCACTGATGGATAAAGTTCAAGGGAGAAGATAGCTAATGAAGTCAACATTAGTGATTGATACACCATCTCTGATGCTAAAATATACTAGTAAATCAATAACTATAAACTTCAGCAAAAACTATTTAGTCCTGAATTTGTATCTTCCCCTGGTTTGACATACGGAAGGCAGAAGCAGTAAAAGATAGATAAACAAAACAATTATGATAGACTTCTACTTGACTGATTCTATAGATATTAGGGGATATGGAGTATATCTTAAGAGAGGTCAGACATCTGGGGAAAGATACTTTAAAATAATTAACTGGATGATTCAATTGTATAGCATACCACTGAACCACCGCCAATGAAAGAAAAAGATCCGATTCTGCAAAACGGATGCACAACTGTTGCCCCTGCGGTAGGCACATGGTCCTGCATATATCAAATTACATCAATTTCCAATACTGGGTTCATGGTCAAGCGAAAAACTCAACTATATTTTAGGAAGACTTGAAAATGAACATGATGCATACTTGTACTACAACATGCCCAGCCAACAGCGTACCATTGGCTAGGATGTTGTTGTCTCCAATGTTGCAGTCATGAGCTATATGACAAGATCCCATTATAAGATTGTTATCACCAACTACCTGATAATGATTCATTGTAAGATTATGAGTATCGTTCCAATTGCTTTAATTTTTCTGTGAGTTCAAAGATGTAAGAGCAGATGAGCAATGGACCATTTTCTCAGTGGACTTTGCAGAACTATGGATTGATGTATGTTCTCTGAAATCGTTATTGTCGCCGATATGAAGAAAACGTTTATCTCCTGGCTAAGAAAACTGAAATAGTTAGACTAATGGCCATTATGTACTATGACTTTGGTTATAAGTTGTGATGACATATTAACAGAATGTTCGCATAAAAACTTATCTACAGTTATGATCGAAATCCCAGCAGAGCAATCTATATAGCACAAAAATCCATATACAACAATTACGACCACCATGACAGCACTATTTTGACATCCTATACTCATATCTCTGGCAAAGATAATGTAAAAATAAACACTGTAAAGCCAGCAATGGGAAAATGAAAATAAACCAGCTCAATAATGGACACAAATATCAAGCTCATCTTATTCCAACCACTTCACATACCAAGTACAAAACACATTACTCTGATTCTATACACCACTGTTTGCTTACTGAATGCACATAACAGAAATGACCAGAAAAATCTTAAGCAACAAAAGTTATATCAGCAGAAAAAGCCCCTCAAACTTAATCAAATAACAAACTTTAAAATTTGTGTAAACTTGAGTCTTGGTGAGTATTCAGACTCTTGCTGACAGAAGCAGAAAGATGCAATTTTTCATTAAGCCAATCCCCACCTTGTACTTCATGTCTTGCCATTTGACACCAACAACCGCATGATATCCAATAGTTTTATTTCGCCCAACAACAGTACATCCAGGCTGATCATCACCAACCACTGCACCACTATCAAAGCCTAACAGTTAAATAAGTTAACACTAAAACCCAAACACAAAAGAATAATTTTAAAAAAATCATCTTAATAACTTACATCTTCAGAACACAATCCTCCTCAATCTCAGTATTCCCAAACACATAACTTCCGGGATATAGCCGGCAACCGGCACCAAGTTTCACCTTAGACCCAACTGTACAAAATGGACCAGTCGAAACACCCTAAAAAAATACAAATATAATCACACAATACTCACTTTATGTGATATCTCCAGTAGCTGAAATGTGGCCTAGTCATATATCACATGAACATCAAAACCCTAGCGAATATTAAATTAAGCAAATCAAAGAAGCCAAAAAAAGTGATGTACCTGACCAATCATAGCATCAGGGTGGACAACAGGGCTAGGGCGGCCGACGCTTCGACCATCGGTTCTTCTATCGGAATCATCCACGCTCCTCCTCTCCTCCAAAACATCTACAAAGTGCTCCAAATTCAATAATAGCGAGAAAAAAAATATCGAATAAAAATGTAACAAAATCAAAAATTAAGGATAATTACAAGCAAGAGCCGTGCAGAAGCGGCGATGCCGGAGAAGGGCGGAGGTCAGCGAGTTTCGAAAACGGAGGACTGCGCGAGATTAATGAAATTGATGCTTTCGTTTCGTCCGTCTGTGTTTGACTTGCTTTGACTTCACTGGCCTGTCATGTACTGCTACTGACTTGTCTTGTTCTTAAGCGACGTCGGTTAGGTCCGTTCAGTTAGAGGCTCGCTCATTCTTAGCCTTCCGATCCAATACATAATTTATTCATTCGATAAATTTAGAATAAAACTGACAAAAAGAGTTGAACAGAAAATTGTCACATTTTGCTGCTAAATTTAGAATAGCACACGAAAATTAAGGTTATTAAATATACAAAAACGTATGTGTTGAGAGTAAATTATTTAAAAGATGCGAGTGAAAAGTAAAACATATAAATAAAAATGACTAAATGAGTAAGAAAAATAATACTAATATATTTCTTACTAGTGGCAAACCCGTCGAATCGACGGGTTGCGGCGGTCACAGACACATATAAGGAATGCAACATTTTAGCACAACAACGCACACTGCAACTTTAGCACAAAAACGCAAAACAAATTGGATAGAACAATTCAGAGCATAAATTCAGCAAAAAATTCAGAGCATCACAATTACAACATTGAGCATAAACATATGAGAACCAACTGAGCAGAACAACACAGCAGATTAAGAAAAGTTTACAGTATTTTAGAACATCACAACAACAACAACTCAGAATTACAACATTTCTGCTAACAACAATTCCAAAATTTTGTTTGATAGCTCAAGCTGTAGCCATCTCCACAGATTTCAACTTATCAACAAAAGCAATCTTCTCCATAGACTACGCATGAGTAGTTGTTAACCATAAAAACACTGCAAAAAAAGAAAAGGCAAAGCAAAGTCATCAAATCTAAACGACAAAGCAATTAATGGCTGAGGAAAAAAAGGCATTTGAAGTTACACACCAAACCTATGGATAACAGTTGGAAACAAATCAGAACGAACTAAAACATTTGAAGTTACAATCAAGGGCCAAGAAATCGGGAACAGTGATAGGGCAAATTGAGAACAGTTTCCCAAAAAAATGCATACATGCTCCGTACGTAACCACAGCATGACGCATTTGAGAAAAGCACTGTTACACCATTGAGCAGAAACATCTGAGAACCAACTGAGCATAATAACAAAGCAGTTCAGAAAAAGTTTACAACATTTCAGAACATGACAACAACAGAATCTGATGTGCTCAGTTACAACATTTCAGACAATAATAAATCAAAAAAGTTCTGACACAGCAATTATTGAGCACAATACCGCAACACCAAACTGAGCACAAACAAATCAAGAATAGCCACAGGACCAATTGAGCAGAGCAGCTAAAAAAATGCGTAACAGCTCTGTATGTAACTACATCAACATTTGAGCACAACATAACAACATCAAAGTGAAGTCATACTGAAGGCAGTACCACAACACCACACTGAATTCAAACTCCGTAGCCGTCTCGGTAGTAGGCGGACAAAATAGGAATCCTGAAATGTTGTACGGGACCAAATCTAAGTCAGCAATTAATGGGGCAGCCAAAATCTTAAATGTACAGAACCACAGTTGCAAACAAAGGAAAATAAATCGAGCATAACAACAATAATGTTTGAGTGCAATAGTTAAACATTACAACATACCCTTCTGTTTGAGTGCAATAGTTAAAAGAAGATCGAACTGAACAACAACAATCATTTAAAAAGCGCACGTAACAGGAAACCAACATAGTAAAATTTTGACAATAGCTCATAACAACATAACTACATAATAATTATGATAACCTGTTACGTATCCCAAAATGAGGCCAGCAGCACTGACTTTAATCACCCTGCCAACCACGACATCGCCGAAGACTTCTCAGGAGTAGTTTGCAGTCTGGCAATTCATCAATTAAATTTGAAGTTAGGGAATTTTAATCAACAAACAATTATGCGTGTTTAAAAAAAACGAACACAACGACTGCAACAAACATGTTTTTGAGGCGAAGCTTCTAAAAAAGCAAAACATTTGTAAGGAATTCTTGTTTTTGAGGAAAATGTTTTGCGTAGTTTTAATTAGACAGTTATCAGAAATTATGAAACACTTCACGACATTTTTGAAGGAGTAAATTGACTAAGTGAAGGAAGTAGGTACATAAAGGCGAATGCAATAAACGAATGAATGGGCAGTTCTTGTGTTTGAGGAAAATGTTTTACGTAGTTTTAATTTGACAGTTATTAGAAATGTAAACGAAAACAACATATGCGTAAATAGCCGTGAAAAATTTACACAGTTGAGAGAATTCGTTAAAAAATAATCATTCAACAAATAAACACCTCAAGACTCAAACTGGAGGCAACGGCGGACTAAAGTAGTTGATGGCTTGTAAAGAGGGTTTGAAACCCAAGTTTTGGACACTACAACAAAGCGTAAATGTATGAAAATACACCAAAGCGGATAACTGAAGTGGCAAATTTCAGTACCTTGCACATTTGTTCTATTTGTCACCCTTCATTTGCAGCTACTCTCCATCGAACACCATCGCAGGCTTAACACCATAATGCTGTGAGAAATTTACTCTGAAAGAGGAAAGAACTCAAGTTAAAAATACGTAAAAGGAGTCTAATATTTCACTACATAATCTAACAAAAATTAAAGCCGTTGATGCTTGATTCTTTTCTAATTGAACTGCACATATTCAGCGACAAATCGATACATTAGAGTTGAGAGTGAGCCAATCATATTAAACAACATAAAATTTACCATCAACAGTCAACAAAAAAACAAATTGAAATTGTGATTCAATTCCAACCACAACCTCAATCATCATACAAAAAAAAGTAACGCGAAACACTACGGTTTCGACAAATCAGTGTAAAAAAATTAACCTAGAGCAGATATGAGGCATGAGATGAGGAGAGACAAATACCCAATGAATCATAGACTCAGTTTACTTCACTTGCTTTCAGACCGCCAGTAAAACGTACACAATGCTAAAGGAATTCTGAAATCAAATTTAGCAGTAAATGGATCAACAAAATCTGAAAATGCAGAAAGCCACAGTTGCAAACACAGGAAAATAAATCTATCTTAACAACTATGACCACAACATTAAAACAAACCAACATTTAACAGATGCGCAACAAATTTAAACAGATGCCCAAATGTGCGTAAAAAGCTGAAGGTAAGAAGCTGATTGACGCAGGGGAGGCAGAAATACAAATTAAAGGCAAAAATCAGTTACGTAAATATTGGGCAGTGGGCATTCAATCGAACCTGCAAGGAAGACAGGGGCAGAATGTTTGACGCAGTGGCTGGAGATCGAACGGGATTGCGACGGGTGGGTTTGAGGAAAGGGGGAGGGGCTTCGGTACTGAGGGATGGGGCTTGGGTTTGCGGGAATTGCCCCGTCGGGGGCTGGAGTTGCGGTAGGGAGGGAGGAAAGGGGCTTTGCGGGAGGGAGGAGAGGGGCTTTGCGGGAGGGATGAGGGTGAGAGGGTGACGGTAGGGAAATGAAATAATGTCAGAGCGACGACGGTGACAGGGTTTGGGACAGATGCGTCGAAGGTGAGAGGGTTTCGGAGGTACGGCGGAATGCTGAAGACAAAGGTTGGATGGGATGGTGAGGAACGACGGAACGACGACGATGAGGTGAGGTTAGGGGATAAGGTGATAGGGTTTGGGGGGGACGGGCGACGGTGACGATGAGGTGAGGTTAGGTTAGGTTCGACTGGGAAGGTGAGAGGGGATGATGAGAGGGAGGGACGCGTGACGTGGGAATGGTTGGGCTGGAATGGGCTGATCAATTAGCAACCATTAGGAATGAAATTATGGTGGGTAATTATATTAAGTTTAACTATCTAGTTAGGCGAAATTAGTTACATGTTCTATTATATAAGTAGATAACTCAAAAATACAATTACATATGATAAAAATATGTCATCTAACGATTACGTAACAAAAATTCATCTGCCAACGCCTTTTGCGAGACTAATAATAATTTTGTCTGATTATAGAGAGAGTTGCTGGTAGCTCCATTCCTTTAGCTTCAGCCCACCTCACTGCTATTGTCCTGAGTAACCGATCCGTCCTTCCTTCAAATCCACCCAAAGACTCCATAATAAACGGCTCAAAAGTAAGACCATTAGCCGAACAGCCGGCATCATACCTAGCAATCTTTCTTTCCTCTGCCTCCAACCCTGCCCCTTCTGCAACGAAAGGGACACAATTGACACATCCAGACACTACCGTGATCCTAAGTCGGCACTAAAATATCCGCAGGCTTCTCCCCGCTCTCCAGAAGGCCAGCCACCTCTAGCCTGGGGTCCATGTTTGCCTCCCTAAAAAAAGGTGAATAAAGCATCTATATTTTATATGAACTACGTACCTTTAGCAAACTTCTCTACAAAAAAAAAAAAACCTTTACATTCAGTTGCAAATATGAACCTGTCAGTACAATACCAAACTGGTAAAATAAGAAGCTTACAATGGTTGTGTTGGACAATGTCCCTATGAATAATCTCTATGATGCTTTCCCCTAGAAAGTACCTTAACCTAATCTCATCAACCTAGAGGCCGCCACTGCCACATTTCTCTGGATGTACCACGGCGAAGCGGTGATGTTTTCATCCTCCAGCATTCGTAATACCTTCACGATACATCACAAGTCAGCGAATCAATCGAAATGAAAAATGAAAGCTTCATGAATGATAATTCTTTCGACCTGGACATGCGAGGCCTAATGTCTGGATCACGCTGGATACACAAAGAAGCGCAATGAATCATATTCAGAACCTCTGACTCATCGTAAATGTTGTCCAAGCGAGGGTCTACTAGCTCCTCTATTAATCTTTTTTCCAGTAAAGGTCTTGCCTGAAAAAAATACGACTCAGCAAGCCGACTACAGATTTTACTAATGGAATTTGTGATTGCTTACCCACTCTGTGAGACATTGCTGGCCTCTAGGCCGGTTTATATCAACTGCTTTACGTCCTGTGACCAGTTCGACTAAAACAACTCCAAACGAGTAAACATCTGCTTTTTCTGTTATTTGCCCACATTGCGCATATTCTGGAGCCAAGTACCTGCACATACACGAGACTCAGTCGTCTCATTTGTCAATAGATGAACGAAGATCTGAGAAGTAGGGGCAATAAGTCAAACACTGTTGGAACAAATCCCATAAGAACTCCGTAATTAAGCGTGCTTGGGCGAGAGCAGTACTAGAATGGGTCAGTTCCTGGGAAGTCCTCGTGTAAATCCCAACATCTGAGAAGTAAAAACATGAGATTTCTACTTACCCGAATGTTCCAAGAACTCTCGTCTCCACTCCCATATCCCCTTCAGGCTGCCACCTCGCGAGTCCAAAATCCCCAACCTAAAAAAGTTTGAGCTCAGGATTTTTTATTCACAAGTCCCCTGCAAATTTCCACAAAACTGATAAATTTAATGAATAAATCATAAATCATACCAATGGTGCAAAGTCATGTGTTAGAAGAACATTGTTTGGCCGCAAATCACGATGGACTATACACCCAACACGGCACTCCTCGTGAAGATATCTCAACCCTCGCGCTGTTCCAACTGCAATTTTACGGCGTGAATCCCATCTAAGTGTAGCTTGAGCTTTATTCCGCCCTGCATATATATATATATGATTTTGGTCAAATGAAACCAAGAGAAAATGTTAGCCCAGATGAAGTAATGTTTACCATAAAGATGACAATCTAATGACTTGTTGCAAATATATTCGTAAACAAGCAGCCTTTTCCCATCCTCGATGCAGAACCCAATCAGCATTACTACATTACGATGCTGCGCGCAACTTAAGACCTCCACTTCGGAGCAAAACTCACGATCACCTTGCGAACTAGCTAACTTATGTTGTTTAACAGCGATCACTTGACCATCTTGCAGAACACCTCGGTACACTGAACCAAATCCACCTTCTGCTAGAAAATTACTCGTCGAGAATCGATCAGTAGCATCTTCTAGCTCAGTGTAACTAAATAACCGTGGAGGTTTTCCAAATACAGGTCCTGTATGCTGACATATTGTACACAATGGAAGAGGCGCGTATAGCAAATTTCTCGACAAGGAAATTACTTCTCGCAAGTTTCTATTTAACTGAAGATCATGTCTTTTATAACCTTGAACCTCGAATCGAGATACCTGATCAATTCTAGAGAGTTTCTCTGATAACATTTCAGATATTGAAACCATACCTCGATTGGTGAGGCTACGTGTTCTTCCCACCAAAAGCATCGACTTCTCGCTACACGAGCTACTATCATCATCACACCACGACTGATAATAGGTACCACATTTTGAGCGCACACTCAAGTTCTCACTATCGGTATCTGAATCAGACTCATTTCTATTCCACTTCTCATTACTTATAAATCCTTGCATTGTAGGGATAACAAATGGTGAAGCTCCGGGATCTGAACTCGAGAGGGACGACCAAGTTCCTGCATCAGTCACGGTTAAGGGCGTCTCATGATCAGGACTACTAGTGGGACTAACGGGCGGTACACGAATGATTTTCGTCATGTTGTACTTTGTCCGAGGAGTTTCAAATTCAACTAAAGGATCAGATTCAAATTCCAACTTCACCGCTGCTCCAATATCAATACTTGGCGGCACGACCAGGTTCAGTCGAAGAACTTTCGGTTGTGATCGTTTCATTATCACAATGTTACATTGAAGTTCTTCCATACAGCATCTCCTCTCATGTGTGAGCTGCCTGCGGACAAATGACAACCGTCACAAGTTATCCGACATCAACAACATATTACAAGCTACATGGACTTACTTACCTATCCAGTACAACCCAATGCGAGCCTACTGTCTTCGCTTCCGCTGCAACAACTCCATTAGCAGACCCACAAACAATTTTCAACTTCACTTTGATCTGAAAAGGTAATGCGCGTTAAATTTGAAGACAAGACTACACAAATAATTAGCGTCAAAAAAATAAAACAGTTGCAATCGTGTCAAACCTTGTTAGGATCATAAACATCGCGCATTTGGCGAATCATATCAACACATATGCTAGTAGCCTCATCTTTCTGATCAGATATTGTTCCCCAATTAGAACCTTGTCGACCAGTAACCCAGTCACTTGTAAACTTCGACAAACCCCATAAGTTCCTTCCTGTAAATAAACACACCTTTCAGTTAGGTGAACAGCACTCTCCTAAGTCAATAGGTTCATCAGAAAGTTAAACCAGTTGACATTTTTTTTTTGTTTTTTGAAAATGTATGTATCATTTAACAAAATACGGGATAAACAGACACAACCACCGATCAAAAATTCAACTAGACAACATCAAACCAAGCCACCAAAAAACACCACCAAAATCAGCATCTAAAATCCATATTCTCTAATCATCGCATGTCTATGATTTTTAGATGGGAGTTGCACATCATACATATCTTAAACTTAAGCCCCCAAATAATCTTTTTAGAAACTATACTATCATTTACAACCTCATTAGTAAATATTTTACAATTTCTACCCCTCCAAACCTCCGACATCACCATTGTTATGCCTGCCGCCAGAAGCTTTGTTCTCAATCTACTTCTCCTGAAACGTGTTGACATACTTGCACAACTACCACCAGCACTATTTCGTACCGAAACAAAAACATTAAGTTCCCCAAATCCGAAACACAAATGCATTTACTTTCCTATCAACAAAGCAACTCCTGAATTACAATTTACAAAACGATCGCATCAGACTAGTGTTTTGTGATGAGTTCTTACAGAATGCCAACCCAACTTTTTTTGGCTCTAACTACGCGTCAACGTAGAATGAGTAAACAAGGAAATGGGAATGATTAATTTACCAGAGGCACGAGGAGGAATGACAACAAGTAGCTTGATGCAATCTCCAGGAAGAGCAACATGTGTCAATGCCCAAACAAGTGGCTCTTTGGTGATGTCTTTAGCTGCTTTCACAGCCACCACCACCATTTTGTGTCCACCACCAACACCATGCCCTTTAAGATCTCTCCAACCAAGCAAACTCATCAAACCAAAATTAGGCAAAACCCGATAAAAACCCAAATCAAGAAATCACCAAGCAAATTGTGGTGAAACGGAGCAGCAGCCCAACCTGGATAGCCCAAGGTTATAATGGCCCATTCCAGGTGGAGTCCATTTCAACTGAAGGGTCACGCAATTGGCTTGACTTGCCAGGCTGGAGGAGCTGTTGTGAGCCGTCGGATCAGCTGAAGATCAATGACTTGAAGGAAGCATATAAAAGGAATGGATCTCAGAGTGCTAGAGCAGAAAAAGTTCTTTCTCGATCTGAAAATTTCCAAAAGGTGCGATAGAGCAAAGGGCGAAGGTGTCGATCTGCTTCAGGCTGAAACTAGGAGGATTCAACTTGGTGCCTGAAGTGTTGTCTACTTGCAGTGGTTAGATCAAGTCTGGATTCAGTCAAGAAGCCTTGACAGGAAGCTAAAGAAGGACATATTCTTTAGTGAGGTTTGGCTGCAAGTTTTTTCAGTGTGTTAGTTCGTGGATTGCTCTGTATTTGTATTGGATTATTTTGCACCGGTCAACTTCGCCGGTAGCTAGTGCAACACCGAGCCTTGGAGCTCAACGTGAAGTAAAGGCCTACAGGTCATATAACCACGGGAACAATCTGATTGTCATCTTTCCTTTACAGTTCTTGTAATTGTGTTTGATTTCTTGCTTGATCTGGTAGTGTCAAAGGTATAGAACTGTAGGAGTTTTGGCAGATTATTTACAAGTGTATATGCAAGTTCTTGCAAATTTGTAAGACAAATAAATTGCCTAGGTGTTACTAAGTATCTGAACCTGACTTCACAAGGTTTAGGAACTTTGTACATTGAGTATATAATTGTTTAGGACTGAGTTTAGATTAGGACAGGGTTTATTTCCTCAGGCTTCTGTTCAGTTCTAGGTCTTGTGTAATAGCTGTAATCGTTGTACAGTTCAGCAGGTTTGTCAGGTTATTTGACAGTTTTAGTGTGCTTGTACACTAGGTTACTTGAGGTTATTTTCAGGTTATTCTAGGTTATTTGTACTAGAACTAAGCTAGATAGAACTTAGTTAGTTTTCCGCAATTAGTACAAGGTAAATAACTTAGGAAACTTAAGTTTCAAGTCGAGTAATTGATCCTGGGAATTAGTCTAGATCATCTAGATTATACAACAGTGGTATCAGAGCGGTTTTAGCTCGATTCGGTGATATTCTAGACTAGGTTAAAGTCTGAATAAGTTCTGAATATTGTCCTGGTATTGTTAGCTGTTAGTTCTTTAGGAATTAATTAGCTTGAACTCTGTTTGAGTGTTAATTGAGTCCAAGAAGCTGGTTCCGCCCTGTGGCTTGTCGAGCTGAAGCTTTCTTGGACCACATTGATTGTTTAGAAGTGTTATTAAGATATTAATACCTTCTGGAATTTTTTGTTAAGTTCTGAATTTTGTCTTGTATGGTTTTCTTGCGAGAAAATCATGGGAACAAGGCTGGAAATTGCAGCATACGATGGCAAGTCAGATTTCAGATTATGGAGCATTAAGATGCGGGCATTGCTCTCTCATCACAAGGTGGCTATTGCCTTGGAAAGTGATGAGGTGTGGACTGATGAGCAGAAAGGTAAAAAGTCATTTATTGATCAAGAAGCGTATAATTTGTTAGTGCTGAATTTGCAAGATAGAGTACTTAGAAAAGTTAGTACTGAAACTTCAGCGTTTAAACTATGGTCTAGGTTAGTTAGTCTTTATTCGAATGTTCAAGCTCCTAA
>JAWWMW010000887.1:0-15317 GCA_035048345.1 Echeveria elegans
AGTTTTGACAATAGTGAATGCGTCTTAAGCTTGTCTCATAGTTTCAAGTCTTATTACACTTTTAAAATAATTTTAAATATAGTGAATGTTTAGCTACTGAACTGAATTGAACTGAAATTAAATTAATGTCAAAAGAACAAAGCCTTATTTTGTTATTCTACCAAGTCTGAGAGATAAGGGGTTTCAATTCACGTATCGCATTCTATAAACTATCGTCAGGTCGATTCATAGAATACTGACAATTACACAATCATTGGTTAACCCACTTCGTCAATCAACCTACTGTTGGGTGCTCTCCCGAGCATTGTGATTAGCTTTTCTATTAACTGAATTCAAGTACGTGGACCCCTTCGCATATACTAACTCTATCTAGAATAAGCTCCCTTACTCCCTTAGGGATAGAATCCCTTTTACTAATCACTAACCTACCATTCTCCCGAACGGCGGCTTGAACAACGACGAATGATCTCCCGATCTGTCTTCCACCACCAACTCCCTTGGCGTGTTTGCTCTAGTTTTCTTCAACAAGAATATATGAACTTTGTGTGTGCGTGATCTCAAGAACAAAGATTTAGCTTATCTTTCTTTTTCTCTTTTCTGGATGATCAAAACTTCATATTCGTCTTCTATTTATATGTGTCAGATAAGACTACTTCGGATAGATTTAGAAAGCGTGCATTACTTAATTTAAATAGGAAACTCCAGTTAGGATTAGAAAATTTCCTAATATCAACCCGCTTCCAAATCTCGTCTTCATTGTTGGATTTCCTTTTTCTTCTCAAGCTCGTCGAGCCACGCCACGGACTTGCTCTGTTTCCAAAGTTTGCTTAGGTTCCAAATCCAGAATTAGAACTTCTTTACTTCAAGAAATTCATCAGTCTTCATCCTTTCTATAGAAGCTCCTTGCCGATCTTTAAATTTGTTCAAAACTTGTCATCACCTAGCACAGGAACAACTTATTCCCTTGTTGTTTTACACATACACATTTTCAAGTGAATTATTTTATCAATTTAAGGTTTCAAAGTTTCTAAATCAGTTCGAATTTCTACCAGATGCTAAATTCATCATTTTACTTTTTTGAATGGGCCTCCCCCAACACAGCTGGCCCGAAAGGCAAATGTATCATTTTAGTTATTTATTTATTAGTAAATTGAATGTATCATTTTCTTGAAGGAGCTTCTTCTTTTTTTGACATTCTAATTGTGTTGTTCCTTTTAGAAGTAGCAGAAAACGTGCCAAAGTAACCTCGAATTTGTATGAAAGTGTAATTAGTCTAAATGGAAAGAAAACAGTTAATGATTGAAGTGTTTTCGTGTGACATAGACTTCCAATGAAATATAAAAATATTACTCCTTCCATCTCCTTACCCATTTTCATTTTAACGTCGCAAACTAATTCTTTTTACTATTATGTTTACACTGTTTTCACAATTCATTTATTCGTCATTTATTATATTTCATACTTTTATCTTACATAACCCAACTTCTTTAATTCTCGGAGGAGTATATGCATAAGGTTGTACGAAGTTGTTCACAATTGTAATCTTAGCCCACAATAAACCAGTTTACTTATTTGTAGATAAAATAACCAGTATTTTTAGACAAGTACAAGTACAACGACCATCACATCTCAAAGTATAAAGACATAATCTAGCCGAGGTGGTTGTAAGTCATCGAAAATAAATTCCTAAGAGTGATGATGAATTGCATCGCAAAAAAAGTCTAGGGGGGAAAACAATGATAAAGAATATCAACCGGGCCAAAGTGAAATCTGTTGAATTTCGATCAGCTCAAATATGGATACGGTTCAATCTCGACTAAAACGGAGCTCTCTTTGTCGCCCCGCGATTCTATTGGAGTGGCCGGTACTTGCCCTCTGCAAGTCTCCCTTCACTTTGGGGTAGTTCTATTCTTACGCTTTAAATCACGCCGCACGTCCCACTCGCTTCATACTCGTCCCAGATCACACCATGGACTTTGATACCATGTTGAATTTCGACCAACTCATATATGGATACGGTTTCATCTCGACTCAAAAGCTCAAGCTTGTGAGTCATGGTTTCATATCTATATATAAGTTAGTCATTTCTTTCTCTTCTAGGCGATGTGAGACATTTCTTCCACTGTATTTCTCAACAAAGTCATTCGAGCTTATTTCATTAACTAAGTTTGTTAGGTTACTTGTATGTTCATGGAGATTTGCATATACTTATACATCAGTAAACATCAAGAACTTGTAGACAGAAACTTGAACGAATGGAGCTGCTGAAGTCATTTGGCAAGATCAAAAGAAGCAAGACCTATGATTATTAGTAATAATATGATCACTGGAGAGTTACCAGACTTCCCCAGGAGGACTTGGATGCCGGAATAGTCAGCATCTATCCGGCAACACCGCTTATACGCTTACAGAAATCATTCAGGGGCGGATTTCGAGTCTTTAACATAAAAATGCACTTAATAGAAGAAACACTAGCCCAGCTACACTACATCGTTGCCTGGTGAAACTTGACTGAGTATGGAAAACATTATTGGAAATCTTTACAGTTTTGGAAATTCACCTTCTTTTATCTCCTTTGTCGGTCACTATGACGCTATGTTCTATCCACGATTGACGATTCCCATCCTCCCACCTTTTCTGCATATGCAAAAGTCACATAACAAGCAAGATCTGCAATACAAAACAAGACTGCGCATGTTCAGTAAAAGAATTTCAGCAGTTCACTCTGCTGTCTGCTCAAACAATATGAATTCGCTAGCAAATGAAATCACACAAATGACATGATACCCTCATGCTGATATCGTTAAGGTGGGACTTCAAACAACACCTCGGCCTTGAAGTTAAAAAAACTCATGACCTAACATGAGACTAATAGACACAGTTGTAGTTAAATGCAGTAGGAACAAGTTATTTCCAACATAAACTGAGTCAGAAGACACATGCAGCCACATACCGCTGGCCCAGTCAGGCAGGCAGGGAAAAGAGAGTATGAAGAAGAAGAAGAACAAGCGCATTGAAGATGATAGCTCAGCTCGCCTCTTTCAGCCATCCAAAAGGGTGGTTTTAAAAGTGTAAATCCTCACCAGTTACATCTGTCGTGCTCCTTTGCTGGCATGGCTGCAACTCCATTACTCTGTGCAAAGATTCCACAATAAGAAAGAGCAATTAATACTTGTAAAACTTAACCCATAACTCAGCAAACAATAAAGTAAACGAGAGAGGAGGGTACAAGAGTTAAGGACTGACCTCGTCTCCTTTCTCTCCGATCCAGTTCTCCTTATTAATGTCTATAGGTCTCCATCCCTCTACCCCATCTCTCTCCATCTCTTCTTGTTTTCATTTTTTCACTGATTTGGCTCTGAGTTAATGCACTGGTCCTTGTTTTATGAGTTAGGTGGTATTGGAGTTAAATGCTCCCCCATGAGCTTCTTTCTTTTCTCTTCCATAAATTGGATTACCTCACTCCCCACATATCCCATTCTCACCCTATCCAGCTCTCTCTCACTCGCATATGATGCTCAGCCATGCTATCATTTTCCAGCAGCAGATGGTTGCAATAAAATTAAGTTTCAGAGACCGATAGGGATTGTTACGTAACACCTTTCCATGAGTGAAACTGCTGCTGTGATGTTGGCCCGGTTCACTCAGAGAAGCAATAACCTAGACTAGAGCCTTTCATCTCTGATTGAGCCGCGCCAATATCTCAGTGCAGTTTCATATTCTATAAATCCATGTTGTTTCAGAGCAGGATTTCATACCCCAGGTTGGCTGCTATCTGTCTCCTACGTTCTTTCAGTAACACTTTGTGTTCTTTCGTAAGTCCCCCCATCTTTGTGTTCTTTCGTAACTCTTTTTGTACCTTTTCCGCTCACTTTTTGTTCCAAACAGTTTAATATTTGAAATCTAGCAGAATAACCTTAAGACCTGCCGCACTAACAGAAAAGAAACAAACTCGTTATGACTTGTAAAGAGCACTTCGAAGGAGATTAAACCACAGGGTCAAACAGTATGCATACTCCAATGATGATGTCTTTGTACACAAAAAAGTTCTAATGTTGGAACATGTATACCAACATACTCATCATCCCGCGACAACCTTACATACAAATTCCTTCACAGTACTCAGTGGCAAACACCGCCCAAAACTACTCAGTCAGATTAGTAAATCAAGAATAGTATGAGCTCAGAACACGAACACCTCAGCCTCCCAAATCAAAAATCACGAGCTAACACGGAAGTTAGCCCCTTGCTGATCTAGCAATTTGCTAGATTGGCAAATCTATGATTCCCAAAAGTCAGAAGAGGGAGTAATTATTTCTGGAAAAGTTGGGTGAGAAAGTTGGCGACGATGTTCAAGTAGAAGCATATGTGATAAAAGAAGATAAACACTGCCGTTAAAAGATTTTTTTTGGTGCACTATTTAGTGTATTTTGAAACTTTGTACATGTTTTACTTATTAGGAGTATTTATTGCCAGCACCAGACAGAGATTCCTCCATTTAATTCTCTTTGCAGTGGCCTGTCCTCTAATGTCATTGTCGATTTCCCATGCTCACACCCATCAAGATATATTAGATTCTTCAACTAGCCTATACATGCTTGTATCTATAAGCAATGGACTAAAAGTATAATAAGCATGCTTAATGATTAGAACCCCGATTCCTAGATCCACATCCTAACGTGTTTTTATGTATACTGGAGCAAGTTACATATAAGCTAAAGCGTTGGTGCTAGTTATAGCTATATACAAACGGCTTTCTGCAGAGATGCAACATGGGGCTTTCTCTTACTGTTTCTACTATTCAAGCAGAAGGGAGAGCTGATATTTACAAGTAGCAGGGACCGAGTATATGCCATAACCAATATTGTTCTAATCCTACTTTTCTAACTTGTGCTTGAGGATATGAGTTACTGTGCCTAAAAGATGAAGTTATGCGTACAGTTCTGTCTGTAGGTAACATTGATGGCTGTGGTTCCCCATAGTTGGACGTCAAACTATTTGGCTTGAGATTTGAGGGGGTGATCTGATCATCAAGCTTTGAATTAAGGCTATCATCTGCACAAGTGAAAAGAAAACAGTTGACAGACAAGTTATTTGATGTTGAAACTTATAATAAGCTTTGAATTAAGACAGCCTGTTTTCTTAATGTTTGGTTTGTTTAGAAAGGCTTTACTAGTTAGGCGTTGTATTTGAAAATTAGGGAATTTTTCTTTGTGTAATCTCGGCGCACATTTTGGAAGTGACATCTGGAAAAGATACTACTTACTGTGGCAAATCCTGTGCAAATAATGCTGAATCCAGGAAAATGAAATGGCGCCTTGTCAGAAAGAAATAGAGCTGGCAGAGAGTATTGCAAAAGTAATTTTAGTGTTTTGAAAACGTGATCAGGCTAGTAGGTATTTCATTAGAGTCACCTGTCAGTGGAGAGAAAACCAAGGGTGAAACAACATTGGCCAAGGAGCATATTGCAGAAATGCATCCCTGAGCTTTCCCCTGTACAAATAGAAACTTTGATTAGAAGCCAACAATACAAGATTCCCAAGGAACTGGCAGCTGTTGGAGAACTAGCTAGACATGATACACTAACAATACATTCGACAGTGAAGCCCGTCCTCTGCATTTAACTAAACAGATGGAAAGGATATCACAGTAACTATTTGCACCGTATGATCATATGATATACAGGATCATATCAATGTTTTCAAAGATAGATGATGCTTCATTAGGTGTGCGTAATCCCCAGTAGAGAGAAACTTATGCAGGTAGCAAACAATTACCTGCTCAGAAGGCCCTACTTGCTTAGACACAATGCTCCTCAGCTGAAAACATCAGAACAAATGTTGCTATTAATTCAGGAAACAAGTTGCAAAAACTTCCATCTATAAGTGTGAGTCAGTAACTCACACATGGCTGGGAAAAGACTGTCAGCACTGAGAGCATGGCACACACATACGGAACCTACAGAAATGCAATGTTTAAACCTTGTTCAGATATAGGAAGGATTTTGATTCAATGAATGATGATGTACTAGATTATATGGTCTTAGGCATTTAGAGTACTACTTGTAACCACCGATAAAAAGATGAAGGATTTCAATATTCAGTTCCATTCGCAACAATTTCTACTTGATGCCACATTAATTATTAATTTTTTTGAATGCGCATGATATAAAAGGTAAATAAAAAACTAATTAGTGATGAAACATTACCCAGGATGCCCAAGCGATGCCATACAGGACGACCTGCAATTAAATAAACACAATAGAGATGAATCACTGTAAGGAACTGCACTATGGTGCTTTTCTTTTCTAACATAATTGTTGTGATTCCCATCAAGTTTTGATGAAAGTTAAAAGGAACCCTGTGGGTATTTAAAATGTTCAAGAATCAGAGTGCAGAGGGAGTGTGAATCTTACATGCACACAGTTAATGAAAAGTCCCAGTGATAGCAGTTTCACTTCTCCAACAGTAGTGGTCAACGCTGGCATGATTAGAAGCTGAAAAGTAAGCCCATCTTTGTCAGAAAGTGGTTCAAGAGAGTTCAGCTGTGGTGATAAATAAGATGAAAAGGATATAACAACAAGGAAAGCATAAAAGCAACCTGTGAAACGGTCATAGCAACCCCAGCAATAATCATCAGATCAGCAAATTCATCTTTATTGAAGTGGAATTGTGCCTTTAAGTAGTACTGCATGCGTAAACAAGTTTATGCTCTTAGTGACCACTTCACTATCTATGTGAGTTGATAAATCCACCACCATAGAGACATGGAAAAGTAAATGTGGGTTGTCAGTATTCTAGCAGTATTGGACTTCAATTCTTCAGATAATGGTGAACTAAACAACTATGGTCCGCAGGAATGCTAGTCTCATATCACAAATCGACAACTACGAATCCATTTCTGATAAAATAGAGAGAAAGCTCGATTAACCTACTCAAGGATGACTTCCAGCTACCATTGCTAAAGAATCCAGTAACATTTCAATCATTCAAATTGCAGTTCATAAATGTAGAGCATACCATCATCGAAGCATGAAGACCGACGTCCCCAACATTGCTAAAGAATCCAACAACAACGGCCTGTGAGAACGTAGTGCTGCACATGTCCGTATCACACTCACTCAGTCATTCACAAGTCACAGGTACCACATAGATGACACGTATTCAACCAAATTCCGAGCGTAAGCTGAACTACTTGATAATACCACATAACTAAAAGTCTAAAACCATGGTCCGCACTAACCTAGTCTTCAACAAGGATACAATATCCTCAAAAGAAGGCATCGATCTGAACAAGTTCCTGTCCAACTTCTCGCTCTCCTCATCATCCACTACCTTGGCTTCAATTCCAACTTTCGAACTCGGCGCAATCAAGCACTCATCCTCGCTAATAACCGATTCGGGAAGCATTGCTCGCATGTAAACTACCGCGAACATCGCGGCTCCGGCCGAAACCTAATAGCGGAATCGGCAAAACTGATTGATGTAAAATCGATGATTGAGAAAAGAGTGAAATGCATTGGGACTGAGAATGGAACCTGGAAGGTTGCTGAGGTAGAGAGGAACCGAGAAGAAAGCGTTCCGACGACGAAAGCGGCGGATGCGATCCCAGAGAGGATGCCGAAGGCCGTCGCTCGGCGGTGGTCCGGCACATTGTCCGCCTGCTCCAATCAACATTCTTTCTAATAAATAAATAATGATTCACATAGGAATGTTTTTATTAAATACGCGATTTTCAAATATTTAAAATTTAATAAAATAAATTAATCAATAAGCGAATTTCAAATCATTTCCATATCGTATTTATAAATCACTCATAATGGCTGCCAAATGTAACAATCTAACGTCACCAGTCACCACCACAATAATAGAAGATTTTTTTTTATGATATATTTATGACATATGATCCGAAGAATTATTCTTTCAAACACTTTTTCGATATCCGAATTACGGAGTAATTTTTATAGCTTTGATATAAACAAATTTTAATCAAGTTATGATTTCCACACAAGTTTAGCTTAAAAGCATTTTATTAGCTTAGCTTACCACATAAGCAAGGGCCAGGCACATAACACTCCCCTCGCAAATCATTCCCGTAACCACTCGGAGGCCGTAGTACACGTAGAAGAAGTTCTTCTCCCTACTGTATGCCAACACAACTGAGAAAAGAAAAAAAAACTCAAACTGAATAATTTACAGCATAAATTTGTTCATAAGCAAGGGTCAGTTGTCATTGTAGTTTTTTTTTCTGGTAGGAAAAAAAACACTCTTTCAAAATTGTTCTATTCAGAAGGAGGCTTTAATTAGTCAAAAAGTTAACCAAGTGAATTTTAGAATTTTTGTACTGTACTATAAGGCCCCGTTTGGTTGCGAGGAAAAATGTGAGGAAAGAAAAATTTAAAGAAAAATGATTTTCCACAAGAAAGTTGTAAGAAAAATTTAATTTCAATTTGCTTATTTTTGCATTTTCCTCCCTTACAACCAAACACATAATTTCATTTTCACTCAAAATTTTCCTTTCCTCACCTTTTTCTCCGCAACCAAATGGAGCCTAAATATTAAGCTGTATGAAATATTTTATAGCAGGAAGTTTCTTGAAAAGCAGGACTTGGGCTAGAAGCATATTATTAGCATCTGAAATGACTTTGGCGATAACATCATATGTATGTGAATAAACTATGTCTCTTTTTGGTACCTAAAGGCAAGATGCCAAGGGACATTGGAAGGGTAAGCAGAGCTTTTCTTCCATATTTATCCGACAAGTTCCCAATCAAAGGCATCATCAAGATCGTTCCCAGTCCAACAATCTGCAGAGGTTCATACAAATTCTCTTGTAAACATATATACATGCTTGCGTGTTATATAGTTGCGTAAATGATTTATGTTGTACACAAAATCCTAACAGATATGCGGATATTTCCAAGTTGAAATACATATTTTTAGTTCAAGATGCTGAAGCAATCAGTGAGCATATTTGGTCATTTTGCGCGACAACAAACATTAATATATGTTGGCTTTTTCTTCACCATTATTAATTCTTGTAATCAAAGGATCATCAGACAGCTGAATGACTGACTCAAGGTTATGGTTCCCATCAATCAAAGATAAATAAAGTATTAATTTTACTAAACGAAAAAATATTGAAATCTGAATTTGATTAATTAGAGGGGTTTTTTTTCTTCTAAAAAAAGCCCGAAATATAATCTTGGCTAAAACATGGGAGGATCTAGTCTTTAGGAAAGAGATGGAACAGGACTCACCGCTTGTTGAAATCCGGTGAGATAGATAGCGATAGAACACTCATTCTGGCCAGGACAAAGTGCCTCCATAGTTACATCTGTGATGGCCGGAATCACCATGAACGTCCCAAAAGTGTATAAAAACACGGTCGTAAATAGGTGACTCAACTTGGAAAGCCTCTCCATGTCCTCTCTGATCACTGTGGTCTCCTCTTACAATGAATTTCAAACCGCAACCCTTTGTATATATTTGCTTCACACTCTCAAACACAAATTAAAGGACAGCCTGCATGTAGAAAATGATGCACTGAAACTTGCAAAAAGCATTGATATACAGAGAAGAAGAAGATTAATTGAAGTCCAGTACAAGCAAGGTATTAATGTAGGAGAAAGCAAAAGTTACATTGGAATATATATTTATTAAACATGTATATTACCTTTTGTGCTTCACACTAACACTGAGGTTGTACGACCTATGATGGGGTGTGACTGGGTTTTTTTTCTTTTATAGATGGGCAGGATTGGGACTTTGTTTGTGGCTATGTCATCCTCCATCAAGATGTTGAAATAGATATGAGAGGGTTAACAACATGCGTGAGAATCTTGCATTCGATTTCGGCCTTTTTTTTTTCTTTTTTGAAAAAAAAGCATATATCATTTAACAAAAATTAGCCTTTTTTCTTTCTTTTTTTGAAAAAGAAAGCATATATCATTTAACAAAAATTAAGGGTAAAACAGACACAACACTAACCAAACAATACCAAATCAAGCCACCAAAAACCAAGCCACACCTAAATTCTCTAACCATCGTCTGTCTATGACTTTAGATTAAAGTTGCACACCATACCTATCTTAAACAGTCTCACATGATCTTTTTAGAAATGAGACTATCATTGACAACCTCATTTCTAAAAATATATATAAATTTGGCTTGTGGTGGATTACTATTTGACTTACACCATCATTATTGTCAAAGTTGGTGATCACGTGTAGGGCTTTTTCAAAAGAAGAGATCGACATAAGTATTGACAGTATCTAAAAAAAAAAACAGTTAAGTTTGACATAGCTAGAGTTTCATGTATCTACTTCACTGTTCACTTTATGAAACTTCAAGTTATCCGAAGGATACTACGTTGAGCAGATAGGGCAGGTATGTATATTTTGGGGCGAGTCTGTTCCCGTCTTATCAGGTCACCTAGCAACTACACGGAGACTTTTGAGATATTTGGTATCAAGGTTCGCCATTTTTTTCTGGGATATTTGGTATCAACTAAAATAAAACTACTCTGAAGAAGACAAACTGATGGCTCATCATTAATACCACACTTTCATGCTTTGGGGAGTGAGTGATAGTGAGTTTGATATTATTTTTTAGCTTAATGGCAGGATTGAGTGATGGACTAATCCGTGGCTTCTAAGTGATGCAATTGACTTAATGCACAAGCACACATAGGCCATAGATTTAGTGCTGTGAGCACATTTCGGAAGCGTGCAAGTTTGTGTTATGTTATGTTATCCCCCACTTTTGATGGTTACATTTTTGTCTCATGTCATCGACTTGGGTTTAAGAATCTTCTCATATTTGTTTGTATGCTTCATGATGATAGTTAACTGTGTATCTCTACTAAATTCCTCCGTAGACATTTCTTTTATTTGACAAAGGTGCTTGATTTATTTTTATTTTTTACCCACCGTGAAAAATCATATTGAAAAAGAATTTTACATTGGAAAGTAATGAAATTTCAATGGAGTTTGAGTTAATTACTAAAAATCACGTTTTAAAGGTCATTGGAAATCATCCCATGTACGTCCAAAACCAAAACTCACCTCTTATACGAGCTCTAGTAATGAAAACGAACATTTTATTAACTTTCTTATGAGTCTGTTGTTTTTAATAAAATAATAATATGTTATTCAAAAAAAATAAATAAATAATGAAAAATCTTAGTAAGTCAAGGTCGTCTACGAACATGTTAACAAAACCAACACCATATTTCTATAGCTAAGATTATAAAAACATATGAGGATGTAACAAGAGATGCCATGCCCTTAGAGGAAGCTCATATCAGCAAACAATTCCAAAATGAAGTCCTACGACTGAAAAAGAAATACAGAAAAAGCCAGCAAGTCCACATCATCATCTTCGTCTTCAGCTGATCTCAAGGAGTTTACACTTTTACCCTCAAGCAGATCATCTTTGACAAAAGATTGATGACCAACTTCATCTTCAAACTGGGTTTCTTCCTTGTGATACTCATGAGCAGATGTGGCCGTATCACTGACTACTTCTGCAGCCTCACAAGCAATGTTTTAAAAGAAGCACTGACTAGTGTAGTAGTGTCCCTGTAATTTGGTGCCTTATTAATTCATGTAGAGGTTGCTATCTACTCGGTTTATTTTGGATGATAAAAAGTACATTAAGTAGTTGATGTTGACCCCATGTACGACCGGTGTCCCTAGAATTCTACCAAACTTGGCAATTAGTAAATACTGTGATCCGAGTTAAGCTGTTCACGTGGCGCTGTTGCTAGTCATGCTTCTACCTTGAGGACTCATGTATCGTCTTCTGCGCTGTCGAAGTTTATGGATGATCAATCACCAATGCTCGGTGCAAGTCCTATGGGCCCTTCGTCCGAATCATGGAACATTTACAGCCCTCGTAAGTTATGATACGATTTTGTTCATATAAAAGGGAGAATATTTAATATATCAAAATTCAAAAGTGTAATAAAAGACGCACTGCTTTGACATGTGAATTAGGTGTTCATTTGCTTCAAAAGTATTGAATATCGCAAACCAAATTTAACACTCCGTAAAAAAGCATGGAATATTGAGAAACTCAGTTTAATGTAATAGTTTCTTCATGTTGGCGCAATCAAATTGATGTCAAGTGTCGATAAATAAGTCTCTTTGGGCCCATTAATTTAATAAGTAACGGCCCGCGAGCCCAATAAGCATTCTGACATAATCCACGAAACAGTATCACTTCGTACACAAATCGAGGATTGCAGACTTCATCGAAAGTTAACGAAAGGGTACGGAACCAGACAGGGCTCCAGTCGCGAAACGGTAGATAGACGAAGCTCCGTCGAACTAACGAGTCATGGTCTTCACTCTTCAGAGGTTCGCAGTCGACTAAGTCCTTATTCCTTAACGGCGTTGTTCTTTTTCCAAATTAGGGTTTAATGAAGTCGGTTTGGGGATTTGTTTAGCTACGTTTAAAATGCTGTCATTTTGAAGGTATTTAGTAGCTTGATTGTCACGCGTTTGCTTTTTGGAAACAAAGCGTAGTTGCTTGTTTTTCAAGCGAAGTAAATTTCAAAACTAACACCTATTTTGTTATATAATAGATACTAGCATACCGCCCGTCGACCCGACGGAATGCATCATCCCGAATGTGCAATCGAACAACTCAAATACGGGCGGGACTCGATTGATCAATTTTTAGGCCCGTGTGATCAGTGTAATTTAAAATTTAAAATTTTTAATGGATCGGGTTGGGTCCTTGTGTTATGTGAAAATTTAAACGGACCATGTGGTCTGTGTAAATTTAAATTTTTAATGGGCCGAGTTGTGCCGTGTGTTCTGTGTAAATATAAAATTTTAATTTTTAATGGACCGAGCTGGGCCCGTGTGGTTCAAAGCCTATCAAATGAAATTTTTAATTTTTAATTTTTAATAGGTCGGACTGGACCCGTGTGGTCTGTATAATTATAAACTTTTAATTTTTAACTATTAATTTTTAATGGGTCGGACTGCATCCGTGTGGTTTGTGTAAGAATAAATTTTAAAAAAATTAAAGGTAGGGGCAAAATTGGTAGTTCATATTTTGAAAGTTTGTTCACCCTATTCTATTATATAATAGATACTAGCATACTGCCCGTCGTCCCGACGGAAATTTTTTTCGTATTTCCATCTGATTCTCCCTAAGTGCAAAATCTTTTTCGCATAATTTTTTATTTTAAATTTTTTACGTTTTATTTTATACAATTTTTGTTTATATTTTTTTTGTATCTCTACTTGATTACTTTTTTTTATTTTTAATGTTTATTTTTTATTTTTTTTGTATTATTTTATGATATTTGAAGTTTGGGGCTTAAAGCATGAGCTTAGGAAGGTTAATGGGTAATGGATAGTTTAGTCATTTTATTTGTTTAATGAAGGGTAATTATGTCTTTTTATGTTTGATTTTAGGTCTGTTTTACTATTTATTTATAAGAATAGATATATATATATATTTGACATAAAAAATAAATTTATTGTGTTCCTTATTTTATGTTTCAAATAAATAATTCAATATAAAGAAGAAATAATTCATCTTATCCAACAAAACACTATGTCATCGTCTGATCATTGTCTTCGCCGTCCTCTCATCTTGTGTTTTGATCATAACTGAAGCACCGTCTTTGTCATCCTCTGATCCCCCGTTTCGCTCAACAGCTTCGTCTTCGAATACAAACGCCAATTTTTACTATACTTCTCATGACTAATCTCTTCAACTCATCTTGCTCATGTTGAAGTTGTTCTAGTTGCATAGGACTTCTCTTATACTCGTAATAATCAGGCGAATCATACTAAGAACCAGGTACAAGACTCGCATCTGGTATCCGATAGTCATGTCTCGTTGTAAGGATTAAATGACTTTATAATTTGTGTACATATCAATCTCGATTAACAGTTTTGTTCTACAGTGCTATTTATATAGTCATGTCTATAACTTACTAATTAAATAATAAATATACAAAAGTTAAATCCATGAGCTTTCTACTTTTTGCAGAAAAACCGCAAGCTGAAGGTCGGAGGAAACATATCGTATCGTATAGAAATAATATTATCGTGTTTATGTGATCGCATGCAAGACGCATCAACCTCAACGTGTTTGGGGAGTTCATTGCTTCACTGGATCATGGGCAAAGGAAGGAAAGGAAAATGAAATGAAAAGTCAAAACGGAATACAATTTTCCCTTTTTGTGAAAAGTTTATAAAAGGTTTCTATGATTATTTTTTTTATTTTCCCGTGAGGAACCAAACATACAATAATCTCATGGAGCTTTCTACATTTTGCAGCTTCTTGGGTTCTTCTATTTTCAACTTATGGAGCTTGGCGACCTAGGCTCCTCCACATCCGAATCAAATCCATCTCCACCGTTGCCTCTTGTCGCTCCCTCCTTTTCCTTTTTATTATTATTGATTATGATACCTCCTAGTGCCGTGAGTGGCCGGAGAATCCTCAGTTCTGCTCTGTGCTGCTCTGTTTTTGCACGCATCGGCTGGAGCGGGGCTGAAACGAGGGTTTTGGAAAGTAAGAGCTCTGGAGAGGTACTTCATCAGCTTCTTCTTCTTATGATCATTGGAATTGGATTTAACTTTTCTTGCATCTTCCTTCTCCATGCTCTGTTTTCTTTGTAATCATTTAGATTCCCCAACTACTGATTTGACAAAATCAATTTTACGCAGCCGCAGTAGTTTTGAAAAAACAACAGGGTGCTCCCGATTTTCTAATTTTTATCTTAAACAATTAATGAACTTCATCAAGCTCTAGCTCTAGTAGCCTTAATACGCCTCCTTAATATAATAAAAGTTCGAATCGTAATTTAAAGATTAATATTAAGAACCACTCGTATGATTCGAGTTTTTTAAGGAACCACCCGTATGAATTTAATTTTCGTTAACACACTTATACGATCATTGTTTTCCTCGAAAGTCACCTACTCTTTCATAAAACCACTCGTAAGATCAGTTATGTTTCAGGAAGTCATCCATAAGATCGGTTATGTTTCTGGAAGCCACCTACTTTCAAATTATACGATCAATTTAATTGCACCGAAATTCATTTTTTTAGGTGAAATATGGTGATGACAATATACCTGTACTAAAACTCAGTTTTGCGCACTCAGTGCAGTTAAATTCATCGCTTAAGTTGGAAGGGGTGACTTTCGGAAAAACAATGATCATTTGGGTTAATTCATACGGATGGTTCTCTAAAAAAACAAATCATGCGGATGGTTCCTTAATATTAACTCTTATTTAAAATATAGTGACATATCTAACAATCAATTTATACTTTTTCCGCATAAAA
>JAWWMW010000888.1:742-11072 GCA_035048345.1 Echeveria elegans
AGTTCTTTTGATGAACTTCTGAATTTCGTAGAGATGAATCATCAGGTTGCTTGTGACCCTGAGGCTGGTGGCTGTGGAAAGCATAATTATATCAATCACATTCTTTCCACCCCACCGCATGTTTTTACAACAGGTAAGTCTGTCTATTAACGGTTGGACTCGGATCCTTAAATCCTGCCCACTTGTATAGTGAGTTCGACATTTCTTTAGTGTTCACTGCAGAAATTTTCAAATGCTCCGACCACATGCTAATGATTTATCATTTGGTGCATTTGATGCATATGTAAATGCCCGGTATTTACATGGTGCTTTCTTGCAGTCCTTGGCTGGCAAAACACTTGTGAGACGTCTGAGAACATAAAAGCTACACTCGCTGCACTAAGTACTGCGATCGACGTTGGCGTCCTATATCAAGGCCTAGATCCAAAGACCAAATATAACTTGGTCTCAGTGGTATGTTCTAACAAATTATGAGATTTTCCGAGCTATAAAAGTCGCATACCCTTTGTGGTTTCTAATTGTGAATGTTGGAGATGATAATTATCTCATTGATATTTTACTAACTTAAATCCATTAATGGGACTTATTTTGGGTTTCACAAAACAATGATGAGGGTTGTAAAACAGTGTATATGTTTCTTAAAATTTGCATGCAGCAGTTGTGTTGTTGTTAATTTCTGTTTATTGTAATATTTTGTTTTATATAGCAATGCTAAAAACTACTACCTCCTGATCTAGCATGAAACTGTCAGGTTTGCTACTATGGACAACATTACCATTGCTTTGCCTACGGTCATGATCATAAACAGTGGTTGATGTATGATGACCGAACTGTGAAGGTAAATATGAAGAAAGCTCTCGTAAAATTCTGTTTCGCTTTCAGGCATCGTTATGCTCAAATCAAATCTTATTTACTCTGCTTTTATCCAAACCAGATGGTTGGAAGCTGGGAAGAAGTGTTGAGCATGTGCGAAAGAGGCCATCTGCAGCCTCAGGTTCTCTTCTTTGAATCAGCAAACTAGTCCCTTTTGTCAGTAATTAGAAAACAACTCGGGTATTCGCCACGGTGAAGCTAGTTCAACATTGTTTTGCTGAGCCCGGTGCAGTTTTGACTCGAATTATATACACATCTCACAAAGGATGGTAGCCAATTTTTGCTGTAAAGTTCAGTGGTGACTATGGACAGTTAAAAGAAGTGGACCAACCAGAATCAAGATAATATCCTCAACTGTTGTTGGAAACCAAAGACTGGCACAATCAATTCCGAGCTGAGATTGTTGCTGGCGCAGTTTGCCAATGCCATGGATCCTGCAGATACATTTGACATCTGGGTTGAAGAAAGGAGACATTTGTGAACCCTTCACGCCAATTTTTGTGGGTTGCCAAGGTATACCTGATTCTACACCGCTTGGCCTGTCTTTATCGTATGTTCATTACAGAGCTGAGTGTATATATCATGTGATGAACTTCACAAGGCCTGTCTTCGTAGTTTGCCCTTGTAGCATTTGCAGCCTTAAAAATGCACGCCAGAAAACGTGATAATAATAGAATGAACAGGTGCTTTTTTGTTTTGTTTCAAGGTCACATCTCCTGCTCATTAAGTATTCGAAATGTAAACATTAGCACTGCAACTGAACAATTGTTGAGACTTTTAAGCTGAAACAATCTAACAGAAAAGTGTTTCAACTTTTAAGCTCAAAAATTATTACCAAAATAAAACAAAAATATTTTAATCTCAAAATTAAGTGTCTGAGGAGCCAGCCAGGTAGGGATGGCGGGTCGGAGTCAAATTGGACCTGCCCGCCGCGGGTCGAAAATGTCCTGATCCGTAATTAATTAAGATTAATTAGAGTTAATTAGAGATTAATTAGATATTAATTAGGACTAATTAGGATTAATACGGGACGGGTGGGGCGGACTCGTCGCGGATCGGGGCGGATCAAAAAAATTTTGCCCTGCCCCACTTAGCTTGCGTGTCGGCGGGACGACATGTCCAATTGCCGCAGCCAGTGCTAACTACACAGTATTTTGTATTTCCAGCAACTGCCTACCCCACAATATACATACTCTAATCTTCGAGGACCGGAAAGCAATTTTCCACAACGATCCTGACAGCAGCGTCTACCTGTACGAAAAGGTGGAGAGTATATAAATAGATCCCAATCGACGATGGACGGAAGCAAATGGATCGCAGCCGTAGCGAGCATATGGATACAATGCACCTCCGGCTCATCCTACGCATTCGGAATCTACTCTTCAGTCCTCAAGTCCACCCAATCCTTCTCCCAATCAACTCTCGACACCGTCTCCGTCTTCAAAGACATCGGCGCCATCATCTCCGACCTTCTCTACTCCTCCGTCGCTGTCAAACGTGGTACATCCTACTGGTTGTAATATATTTGGTGGTCCTTGGGTTGTACTTGTACACGTTGCTGGAGCAATTCAGTGTTTTTGTTGGTTACTTTTTGATGTGTTTGTTTATGTTCTTGGCTGCTCATGCTCAGACGTTTTTTAATACTGCGAATGTTGTTACGGCTGTGCAGAATTTTCTTGATTATAGTGGGACGATTGTCGGCATCATGAAGGTATTGTTTTGCAGCTTTTGCTCTTGTTTTTGCACATTAGTTTTTCTTTTATCAAGTGGTTCATGGTTTGTGATGGGAATTATTATGTGTTTGTGGTGTTTTGATGTGCATTAAGTATTTGTAATGAAACAAAGTGGCATAGTATGATGTTGTGTCATTTGGCTACTGTAGTCTGGTAGGTGAATCCATGTATAGTTGTCAATCAGTGTTTGATTCAGGACATATGTGAAATTGGAATGCTGATAGAATGTGATGCTGTACGTCAGTACGTGGGTGGCTATTTTGCATCTTATAACTGGCTGTGTGTGTGAGACATGTTTGTAAAAAAGGATATAGAAGTTAAAAAAGATGCAGATTTGGCCCTTTTAGCAGTGATGATTCTGTAGGATAGTAAGAAGAAGGTAGGTATGTATGGGATATGGTTTAATGTTTAGGGTCATGCGAGAGCTAGGCAGCATTCAGCTAATAAGAGGATTTTTTTTTGTTTTTGTTTTAATTCTCCTTCTAACATCATCATACAAGATGAAAATTCGCTTCGGCATTGATTTATTCCAGTTTCACTGCTGATTTTGTTCAATTTCACTGCAAACTAAGCGTCGCTGACACTGCTAGGTATAATATGGGAGTAAACAATATCCAAACTTAATTCCATTTTGAAACTGATGCTTTTATAGAGGCACCACAAGCTTTATATTAGCTACCTGATTTCACATGTCAATAAATTTGATCAGAAGCGCATTGCTGTTTGCATGACATAGGTTTTCACTTGTTGTATGTTTCCTCATCTTCTATGGAGAGGCTGAGATTGGATAGATGTATGTATCATAAATTGCTTAACTTCCCAACTTGCCTTTAAGCAGGCTATCTTGGTTTGAGTGGGGCTGGTTCAAATATACTATACCTTCTGCGACGGAAATCCTTCAACATTCATTCTGATTCTTGCTTTATTGCCTAGCGTCACTACTCTGTTGCTCATGTTTTTGGCGAAAGCTTCTGAAACAAGCGTCAATGATGACATCAGGCACTTAAATGGGCGTTCAGCTCTTTCAGTTGCTGTTGCCATATACATTATGATCATTATAATTCTAGAGAACACAATTACTATTTCAACATGGGGGCGGATTGTGTCATTTTCACTTTTGCTACTGTTGGTGATCTCTCCTCTTGCAGTTGCCATCAGCGCTCAAAGGGGAGCCTCAAGGACTTCACTGATTGACAGTGACTTAGTTGATGATGCCCTGTAACTAGTATCTGAGCACGTTGTGGATTCCCCAACTGGGTCAGTTAAGGTTCATCAGGACAGAATGCTGCTGAATGGGGAGGACCTGAATCCGTTGCAAGCTATGTGCACTCTGAATTTCTGGCTTTTATCAGCTGCCATGGCTTGCGGGATGGGGTCTGGTTTGGCTACTATCAACAATATAAGTAGAATCACTTGAATACACATTGGTGGAGAGAACTAATCTGGTTTCCTTGTGGAGCATATGGAACTTCACCGGCCGTTTTGGAGCTGGTTATGTTTCAGATTATCTTCTCCATACACGTAACTGGCCGAGGCCATCAATCATGATTATCACCCTAGCGACCATGTCTGTTGGTCATGTGATCATAGCATCTGGTTTTACAGGGAATCTGTATGTGGATTGTGGGTTCAGTAATAGTAGTAGGCATCTGCTATGGTTCACAATGGTCATTAATGCCAACAATCACTTCAGAAAATTTGGCGTTGGACACATGGGAACAATATCCAACGCTATAGCAGTTGCCAGTCCACTTGGGTCTACATCTTATCGATAGGGTAGTTGGTTACTTTTAGGACAAAGAAGCGGCTGGAAAAAATGCGTGCCTTGGTTCCCATTGCTTCATGGTGTCTCTACTAATCATGGCCTTTGTTATGCTGTTTGCTTCTTTAGTCTGGCTGGTGTTGTTTTATCGAAAAAGAAGGTTCTACGGAATGCTCATGACAAGAAGGTTGAAGCGCACAGCCTAATCAACTCAGAATACTTGTCTATAGACTGTAGAGCTTGTTTCCATTAAGCTTCTGCTTACAGGAAGACTTGTTTTTTGTGCTTGAATTTGTTGTACACATTCATGTTGTTTTGTAAAGCATTGAAGTGTAGAGTTTTCCAGTACTTGGGGTCTTCTTAAATCAGAAACGCATACACATAATTTCTGTTGATTCTGGTATAGTGGCAAATTGGCAATTACAGACATGTATCTTTATTACAATTATGAACATGGTCTATGAGTGAGACCTAAAAGGAGATGGCACCATTTTCAGGTGTTAAACAATCAAGAACTTAACTTAGGCTTGATGGCATTTATCATATTCTGGTCAGCCTGAAAACCCTCTGTCAGCACCTCATCAGGAACTGCCCGTTTGGACTTAAAAAAGAGCTCTAGCAACGACGACCGAGCCCGGAACTGATTTCAAAAGCAGTTACAGTATAGCCAGAGCCTTACCCTTCCGCACACTCATCTGAAAATGCACCAGCCCTCTTGGAACAACAAACATCTCCCCAGCATTCAGCACTTGGGAGTAAAATACATTACTCGATATAAACCAGACAAGCAACGTCCCTTTGATTATGACGCCGGTCTCAATGGCTCTGGGATGGGAGTGGGTTAAATTAAGGCCACCAGGCCACACGGTTCATAGACAGTCGTAGGGTATTCAGAGCTGGGACGGTATTGCCTGCAGATGCACTCCCTCCGAACTGGTTGGATGCGTTACCTTCCTTCACCAATCCACTGAAGAAAAAGTCAGACTAGTTGACTTGTGACAATGGCTTGCAGGGAAATCCATTGACAGATGGAGAAGCACTCAAGTCTCCGAAGCATAAATCCTGCTGTGGGCCACGGTCTGAACCATGGATTGACAAGGGCATAAGGTAGAGTCCAACCAGTAGAAAGCGTATTGTCCGGTAACAGAACGATCCTGATCCTAGGACAGTGGCCATCTTTCTAATTCTTTGAACTCCCGGACAAGAAACTGATTGTTTCCAAGTCCATAAAACTTTACTTGTGGCGCAACAATGACGCTTGGAAGCTGTTTACGCTCCAAGAGTCCCTGAGAAGTTTCTGATCTACTTGTATATTAAAAACAATGTCAACGGCTGAGGTGGCTTCAGGAACTTTTCTCACAGGCTGTTTGATTGTCCAAAAGCCATCCAAAAAAAAACCGTGACTTTCCTCTAGCTGTACATACAAGAGTAACATTTTAAGGAATGTCACTGGGAAGCAAATGACGAGAACAAAACACGAGGAATTTTAAAAAAATTGATTTCAAAATTAATGAACAGTGTTGACACAGTCTAAAAGGGATACAAGAAGGTAAATTTATTCAACAACAACCTGACAATGTAATACGTTGAGATTCCAGGATGTACACGGATAAATGATTATATAAGTATAAATGGGAATGGAATAAATTTAGCTAGTCGGATAAGGCTTTACGAAACGGAGATATAGCTGTCCCGTTTACTGAAGCCTGGCATAGTCTGGAAAGCTGGTATGAGTGTGGCTGGATTGTAGGATGATAATGACAGGGAGAGGTTGAGTGACGCGGGTACTGACTGGAGAGGTAGAGGAGGAGGAGCTGGAATGATTACCATCGGTTGTGGAGGGACTTGAGATGGAGTTGTGTTTTCCAAGGGATAAGCGAAAGGTATAGGGGATACTAATAGTGACGGCAGCTGCGGAGATATTGGTAGAACTGGCATGACTGGGTAGACAGTAGTATTGGAAGAATTAGGAGCTGGCGGATTTGGCTGCGAAGATCCGATTTCTCCATGAGTTGTTTCATTCTCTTCAAGTCCCGGTTTATTAGACATCTGATCAAGAAAAATCTAAATTAGCGAACTGTAATAATCCATATCAAAATTCTTTGACAAACATTCACCAACAACTTTCCATCCTAATTTCAAATAAGCATTTTCCGAGAGCGAGCCTAAGTTGCGCGACTAATATATAAAGTTAGTGACCAAAAGTGTTCCCTAATCAAGAAAACACTACTTCATAGTTTCCAAGTTTAAATCAGAGTCAAAAGCAAGAGATGTAGGTTGTAGGGTCTGCTATGAATTCAACTGAAGCGAAATTAAAAATAAGCTGAACAGCAGAAAATTTCAACGCAAAAGATCAGACTCAGTAATCAGCAGTATCAAGTAATTTACCATCTCAGATGTGATATCAAATAAGCTAGAACGACGTCTGCGCTTAACAGTATTATGCCTGAGAAAGTATTTCTGTGCATGAGAAGCCACTTGTGTAGGTGTGCGAGTCTTCACATAATTCTTCGAAATTCCCCTCCAATCCCCTTTTCCAACCTTCTTCAAACCGATCAAAAACCGTTTGTGTTCTTCTTCAGACCATGGAGTTCCTGCAACCCCAATATCCCAAAGAAAACGATCAACACAAATCCCAATCACAGACATGCTCAAAATCCCATCTTTTTCCAAACCCACTTCCCAGATCAACTAACCAGACTCTAAGTCATCAAAATTGAACTTTCGCAAAACAATAATTGATTGTGAACATGCCAAAAATTCATCTTTTTCCAAACCAGCCTCCCAAATCAACTAAGCAGACTCTAAAAGTCATCAAAATCAAAATTTCACAAAACATTCTATAGATAAATGATTACAACAAGCCAAAAATTTCATCTTTTTCCAAACCCGCTTCCCAAATCAACAAGCCAGACTCTAAAAAGCATCAAAATCGAAACTCAACGAAGCATTTCCATAGACAATCCATTGCAAACAAGTCCGCAAAATTCAATCTTTATGCAAACCCACATCCCATGTCAACAAATCAAGCTCTGGAAATCATCAAATTCAAATCTTTAAAAAAACATTCAACACACAACTAAACTTCATAACCTAACCCTAATTTCCAGAAATAAGAAAATTACAACAATCAAATCCAAACCTCGCTTGCGATCGCGAGCCCTAGCTCTGCCAACATCATCAGAAACATATCCACCATCCTTCGCGGCCGGATTCTCAATCTCTGAGCTTTTTCCCAGATAAGCCACGTGTTGATAATCCGCCAGATTGTTCATACTGGCGATTTTCCTCATCGGATCAACATCGATTCTGACGCCGAAAAGCACCAGTTCGGTAGGCATGTTGAGAAACCGAAATGGGTATGATTGATTGAATCGGGATGGGATTGCAGTGATGGGGAGTTTAGTTATTTATAGGGTTAAGAAGTGGGAGATGAATGATGATGATGTTCTGAGAAACAAACTAAGGTTGGATTTTGTGGTGTTGAAATAATTCAACAAAATCGGAATTTAATTTTAGATTTGTTTCTTAATCAATATTTGTTGGGTCTCTCCGTATTTTGAGCAGTTCGATTGGATTAAATTTCTGGAATCAGTTTTCTTTTCTCATCATTGGTTAAATATTTTTTTGATAGTGGATTACTCGTGTTCGTACATCATATAACATTATCTATTACTAGCGTTCCGCACATCGTCACGATGGGAATACGGGGACAGATTCTTATTGTATAGCTTTATAAATCTCTTCTGAAAAGGTGTCTTTCAATTTTTTTCCTATGT
This sequence comes from Echeveria elegans, assembly GCA_035048345.1. Taxonomy (NCBI): domain Eukaryota; kingdom Viridiplantae; phylum Streptophyta; class Magnoliopsida; order Saxifragales; family Crassulaceae; genus Echeveria; species Echeveria elegans. Next base: position 8,890 of record JAWWMW010000888.1, read on the forward strand.
TTTCATTCGATCCCACACAAATTTTCAAACGTTTCACGCTCTATTTTCTATTTTCTAATTTTTAATTTTTAATAGATCGAGCCGGACCCGTGTGAGATGTTTTGGGTCTTTACTTGTATTAATGGTAAGTTGAAAATTATTTGTAGAATCATGGGTAATTTGGGCAACACCTATTTGATGACATGTTGATTTCCCTATTCTTTTATATGAATAGATATATAATCTAATTGAAGCACATGCACATTGATTCCTTTATCAATCAATCTTCAAATATATGTTATCGATAACTTCGCGCGCTAAGATAGTCATTTCGACTCTATAAAAGTTAAATTTTGATTAAATATATTATTTTTTTATTAAGTCTCAACTCTCATGTGTTATTTTTGTTCACTATAATGACAAGGTGAGAATCGTTTGAACGCCATATTATGAAAAGGTTCTGGTACAAATTTTTTGTTTTAATGAAAAAGTTTACCCTTTCAGTTCTCTGCAGAGTATGTTTTCCTGGTCCAAGCCAGCTACTGTACTTGACTTTCATTACGTTTGATTCCACTTCTAAGGTTATCAAAAAGAGAATTCGGAGCAGCCAGTTGTTGGTTGCGATCAATTAAGAACAAAGCAAACTCGCAAGAAAAATATGATAAAAAATGTGATCATTTCAAACATTTTCACTGCTATATAAATGTAATTTGATTGCAACTTATTTCAATATATATGTGCATTTTGACCGGTGGAGCATCATGTCTCCAAAGGAGGAAGATAATTTTGTTTTTGTGTGGGTGTGTAGGGTAAAGAGAATAGCTTCCTGATTAGGTTTTAAGAATATATTTTGGAGTTGTTGGTTGAAGGTGATGGATGATTCAGTGTTGACAATATCCACTAAGCTCACTTATCTTCATTGATTTCATTAACGATTCTGTCTCTACAAGTTTGGCTAAGGGTGGGATTATAGAATAATCGGATTCCGTTAATCGCTTTATCACGTAAGCATCCATGATTATACTTTGATACTCTCCATCTTTACTATTCTTAATGTATCCACTAACACGCTAATTCCTTGCCAATTGAGTGGTGGTCAAGTGGTAAATACACTTGCTCTTGAACCAAAGGTCAAAGGATCAACCCCATCAATGACACCAAGGGGTAGATGTGGAATCCTAGGATCCTCTTTTTTTTAAAAAAAAAAAAAACTTTATCATCATCAGTTTACAAATCCAAACGTAAATTACAAATGAAACAACAACTCCTAGTAGGTTATATTATAACACTCTACTTGAAATATACAATAACATATTTGGTATGTCATGCCATATCGAAATAAATTTGGAGTCAGAATGAAATTATAAATATTTAATTTAGTAATGAAATTATAAATAAAAAAAACTTTATCATCATCAGTTTACAAATCCAAACGTAAATTACTAATGAAACAACAACTCCTAGGTTATGTTATAAAAACACTCTACTTGAAATATACAATAACATATTTGGTATGTCATGGGAGATCGAAATAAATTTGGAATTGGAATGAAATTATAAGTATTTAATTTAGTACTGCGTTTGGTATGACATTGAAATTAATAATATATTTTTAAAATTATTTTTTCCTAAGTATTTACCTTTGTATTATATTAAAAATATGAAATAAAAACCCAAAAAAAATAGTTTCACAATTTTAATATTTTTTTTGTTTAAGTTGTCTTACGAATGAGTGATACCCTAATTGAAAACGTAGACGTGGGTCCCTTAATATTTCAGAAAACTTGGTAGACATTGCATAACTTTTTGAATTTTTGTTGGGTGCTAAAAAATAAAAATTGCATTTCTCTGCCAATTGTACACCATTAATTGTTCAATTACTGCCCAAACCGTACATGCTTTACATTGTACTCCCTCCGTCCCATATTTTTCTTCCCATTTCCTTATTTGGTGTTCCAAAAATTTCTTCCCGTTTCCTTAAATGGAAAATTTTTCCTCTCACAATTACACTCTTTCTCCAATCTATTCACTTTCCACTTATTATCTTTCCTACTTTTTACATTCTACTCATAATTTTTTCTCTCACAATTACACTCTCTCTCCAATCTATTCACTTTCAACTTATTATCTTTCCTACTTTTTACATTCTACTCATAATTTTTTTCTCTCACAATTACATTATCTCTCCAATCTATTTATTTTTT
>JAWWMW010000888.1:43826-57627 GCA_035048345.1 Echeveria elegans
TAATAAATTTGATTTATTAAATTTGATTTATAATAAATTTTAATAATTAATTAATGATACAAATATTATTTATGAATTGTTGATGGTCCTTACCGGTGCGTTTTGCAAATTATGGACAATGAGTTGGACCTTTGACTGGGGTAAAGGAAGGTTCAACCCATCGTTCACTGGTGCGCTTGCACTTACCAAACAACAAATATGAAGTATTTGTAAAGTACTACTGATATTTTAATAAATATACTATCTTTAATAATTATATTTAAAAATATAGTCAACTATGCAGTCATTCACTTGTTTCAACTTGGATGTTCATTGTTCGAGCATTTCACACCAGGGTACGAAAAATTGCTCTATGTTTTATTTATCTTAAATATAAATTTAAAATCTAATTGTGCTACTAGAACTTATTCAGGACCTGTTAGTACAATTTTTGAAACATAATTAAAATGGGTACTGAAAGTAAACACATGCAGATATAACATAAGATATTGTAATCCATTTCAGGACAATCAGTCCTTAATATGGAGGATTTCTCTTAAACTCAACGAACACTATTCCACTGTCAACAATCGAAATTAAAATAAGATTACCGTTTGCTAGACTCTCTCTACAAACTATCTACACTCCGACTTGTCAGGAATGCTCCTCCAAGCTACCCTTGGTGATAAGCTCTTGATTAATGTTCGTCTGAATAGCCACCTCATGATAGGTGTTGACGATTCCAGTGCTTTCCTTTTGGAACTAATTCTATCAGCTAATGGAACATATATGATTGATTTATAAGCTCTATAGCTTGATCTTCTTGACGTGCAGTAAATGGTAGTATATCACAAGTCAAAATAAATTCATAAAAACTAGGGTGACCTAGTGTCGAACCCAAAGAAACGGTTGAAACTCAGTAAAATCAGCTGTTTATACTCTAAACATGCAGTTCTACGATTTTGAAGAAGTTTCGATAAAAGTTGGTGACAAGTGTTGTAACTAATGACTAGGGAATAATTTCACCAAAAGTACTCATGAATTACAATGAATGATTCCTGAAATAGGGTTAATTACCAGAAACCACCCGTAAAATACGAGTTTTTCCAATAGCCACCCGTAAAATATAATATTACTAATTACCACCCATTAAAATACTTTTTACCAATTACCACCCATTAAAATTTTTATTTACCAAAAGTCACCCAAATAAATTTAAAAACACCCACCCATTTACAATTTATTAAAAGAAATTAATTATAAAATAAAAAAATTCAAAACTTTGGAAAAACAAACATTAAAAATTCATTCATTTATTATTGATTTAAATAAAAAATTATAAATTGAACATATATTTTTATAATTCAATTTGAGTTTTTAAAACTTCATCAAAATAATGCATATAAATAAAGAAAAAATATCATAAAATAGATGGGTATTTGGTATTGGGTTTGATTAGTTTATTCAAAAAATTTGAAATTTTTTGACGCATTTTTTCATTTTTTGTTACCTTTGTAAACTATATATAGGGGAAATTCAATATATTTGAAAATAAAAGTAAAACTAAACCTAAGAAAGTCTTTGAAAAATTCACAATTTTTTCAACAAATTTAGCAAAACAAGTATTACTTAGTCATTAATTGTTTAAATTTTAAATAATTTTTATGATTTTTAATGATAAATTGTAAAAAATATTAAAGTAAATCAAAAGAAAACAATTTTTAAATCATTGTTGTTTTAATAAATTTAAAACTAAATGCGTGACTTTTTAATATTTGTTTTACAAAGTTTGGCATGTTTATAAGTTTTTTTGCTATTTTATAATGAATTTCTTTTAATAAATTGTAAATAGGTGGATGCTTTTAAATTCATTTGGGTAGCTTTTAGTAAAAAAGAAACTATATGGTGGTTATTGGTAAAAAATATTTTAATAAGTGGTAATTGATAATATCGCATTTTACGGTGATTATTGAAAAAATCCGTATTTTATGAGTGATTTCCGATAATTAACCCTTTTTATCAACAAACATATTTTTTTGATGGGAATAACCACACACATAAAACATCTGTGAACTGACTATTTGGTTGTTTGTGTTTACAATCAGTTACGTGATCATCTTTGTTGCTGCGAGATTTGCTTCTTCCATTTTCTCTACTCTGAATTGCACATAACAACTGATATGTATTACAAAATAAAACATTGTGGACGCTCGACAAAAAGATGAATGCAAGTAGTTTTGATCCACGGGTGCTTCTGGTTCAATCTTCTTCTTCTACTATAATAAAAGAACATCAGACCAGATTTCCTAACTAAGCATCAACGCATCATACATTTACCCACCGTTATTTCATTGCTAATTCACCTCTCCCATTCCAGCCCAACCTTCTGGTCCGACATCCATCTCCTCCCCTCATCACTGCCTCACGCGTCTCCTCCCCTCACGTCGCCTCCCTCCCCCTCTCACCTTCGTACCTCTCCCTCTCACGTCTTCACCGTTCCCCTCTCCCGATTCCGCCTCACCTCACCCATCTCAACCCGTCCAGCCGTCCGTCCTCACTCACCCGTCCAGCCGATCCGCCCCGCACTCACCCGTCCAGCCGATCCAGCCCGCGAATCCTCGCCCCCGTCGCCCTCCGCGAACCGTCGGCCCCGTCGCCCCTCCGATTTCATCGCTAAACCTCCCAATGTCTTCCTCTCTCCAAACCCTAAATCCCTAAATCGACATCTGCGTCATCTTCCAACCACTCATCGCATCAAAAATGCTCAGCCTTTCCCTCCGAAAATCTTCCCTAATATCCTCCACCCTTTCCCACCAGCTCCAACAACGAAGCTCCGGATCAGCGAAAGGACAATCACTGAAATGATCCAAGGTCAGTATCAAAAAGGCTCCATCCGCAACCGGTTCAAAAGCCTCCCAAACTTCTAAAGGCACGACGAAATTGTAGGAGAAGGTGGAGGTTGAGGTTAGGTGTACAGAAGTTGATAGTGTTGAAGGAGAAGGTTGGGGATTCTCAACGCCTCTGTACAAGGAGGCCGTTGGTGCTGCAATTGTTGCAGATTAAGAGGAAACCTGATGGCACTGCTGAGGAATGGGGTGAGTTTCGGCACTCTCCTGGGAATAGGTTCATTTAGATCAAGCTTGCAAGGAACTATGGTGAATGGACTCCAGTTATGCATCGAAAGCGGTTAGTAACTATTCTTTGACATGAGTCTTCTGGCTCATCTTTAAGCTTCTCTATCTTGCGATTCACTTTCATTGATAAAAATTTAGGGGATGCCAATGTCAAAACTTCAAGAGCTATGGAAGCAGTTCTCATAAATTCAGGGGATGACCCATTTAAACTTATCAAGTCGTCCATCAAGTATTCTACATTTATGTGCATTCTTTTAATCGAGTTGTGTTTTGTTTTTCAAACTTAAAACGTTCTTAATATTTGTTTCTAGGATACTGGAGAAACACAAAGGCACCTTCAGTCATATTGAAAATAAGAAGGTAAGAAGTAATTATCACTTATCACACTACACTAGCCTATGCCGGTCGAACAACTTATACCACTGAATGACTCAGGCCTACACCTTACCATAATACAGATTCCTGCACATCTGGATTGGTTTGGTTGGTGCACTTGGAATGATTTCTATAAGGATGTAAGTTCATAGGGAATTATAGATGGCCTCCACAGGCACATAGCTGACACTTGACAGTTGCTAACTTCCTCAATTGCTACTATCAATGTGTGGAATGAGTGAATAAGATCATTATATCTGACCATGTATTTATATCCTCCAGCTTCCAACAAGGAGGCTGTGCGCCGAGATTTCTAATCATTGACGATGGATGGCAAGATACAATCAATGAATTTCAGAAAGAAGGTGAACCAGCTCCTGAAGGATCAGAGTAAGTCATTTATCTTATCCATCAAACATTTGTTGGTCTGTTTTATTTCACATGACTGATTTAGCTTATGGTTGTGTACATGACCCACAGATTTGCTATCAGACTATTGGACATTAAGGAAAATAAAAAATTCAAAGAATCTGAAGCTTGCTATAATCTTAAAGAGTTTGTCAGTAGCATCAAACAGAAGTTTGGACTGAAGTATGGTTTCTGAATGAACTTTTGCTACTAAGTCTCCTTTTTCCCAACCATCCACAGTGCAAATAAATTCAGTCTACTGAACCGACTCTTATTATTTTTTCCTCCAGATATATATACATGTGGCATGCTTTAGCTGGATACTGGGGTGGGGTTCTTCCATCATCAGAGGCTATGAAGAAGTATAATCCCAAGCTTGTGTATCCGATACAGTCTCCTGGTAATCTTGGAAACCTGAGAGATGTTGCAATAGACAGCATAGAGAAATACGGAGTTGGAGTCATTGACCCCGAACATATTTATGAATTCTATGATGATCTACATAGCTACCTTGCACATAGCGGGACTGATGGAGTGAAGGTTGATGTTCAGAATCTCATTGAAACCTTAGGCTTTGGTTATGGTGGAAGGGTCAAAATGACAAGCCAATATCAAGGAGCACTGGAGCAGTCTGTCTTTACAAACTTCAAAGACAATAACTGTATTTGCTGTATGAGTCATAATTCTGACAGCATCTACAGGTATACTACTTTTCTCGCTGAATTTTATTTTGTTTCTTGTCCCCCGTAACGGTTATGCTTGACCTCATTTCTCTTCAGCTCCAAAATGAGCGCTGTTGCGAGAGCATCTGAAGATTTCATGCCGAATGAACCCACGTTTCAGACACTACATATAGCTTCTGTTTCTTTTAACAGCCTTCTTCTAGGAGAGATTGTGGTGCCAGATTGGGACATGTTTCATGTAAGATATGCTTCATGATTGACACGCTCTTTATATAATGAAGAAACAGAAGCCTGATTTTCTAATAATCTTCTTCATGTCAGAGTAATCATAGCACTGCTGAATTCCATGGTGCCGCAAGAGCACTGGGTGGTTGTGCCGTTTATGTAAGGTAAGTGTAGTTTCTTGAGTCCCTAATTTCAAGTGCAGTTTGCTGGATTTCGGATAAAGCATGGCACTGAGATTTTGTTCCTCTGGGCATCAACGTAGCGATAAGCCTGGCAAGCAGGATTTCAAAATGCTCAAAAAGCTAGTTCTGCCAGATGGTTCTATCCTCAGAGCTAAACATGCCGGTCGCCCAACTCGTGACTGTCTTTTTATTGATCCTGTGATGGATGGAGAGAGGTTCATCATTTAACTTACCTCCCATTTTAGCTTCACGATAAGTGTTTTTGTACTAATTCTTCTTACATCGAATTGTGCATATTCATGTCCAGTCTGTTGAAGATATGGAACACAAATAAGCTTTCAGGAGTCCTCGGTGTCTTTAACTGCCAAGGTGCTGGGAAGTGGCCGAGTAAAGATCAACACAAACAGTCCCTCGATCCATCATCTGCATCGATTTCTTTATCAGGCCATGTTAGCCCCCATGATGTTGAATATCTGGAAGATCTAGCAGGTGAAGATTGGTGCGGCGACTGTGCTGTATATGCTTTCATCTCAGGTAAGCGCCCACTCTTTTGTGAATTCCCTTTTTCTGTTTGCTCGCTATTCAAGGAGTCCCAAAAATGTTGTTTGCAGGTTCAGTGTCAAGACTATCTAAGCATGAGCGCATGGGAGTCTCGTTGGGAGTCCTAAAATGCGAAATTTTCACAATTTCCCCAATAAGGGTGAGATTTAGTTTAAACCTTTACTCTCACTCTTCCACATCTCTCAAATCTGCTCATTTGACCCTTCTGATATCCTATCATTTCTTGCACAGGTCTTTCCTCCAAATGTACACTTTGCTCCACTGGGTTTAATTGATATGTACAACTCGGGGGGAGCTTTAGAAGGTCTAAGCTTTGACAAGAATCGCATAGCTGTCAGAGCTAGAGGCTGCGGCCGGTTTGGAGCTTATTCAAGCACAAAACCCAAGTCTTGCAAGGTTGATTCCCAACACCAGGAATTCTTCTATAGTGCTGAGGGGCTGCTCACCATCACTATTGAAGGAGGCTGTCATAAAAAAGTCATTGAGTTCATTTTCTGACATGCTAATCAGCATACATGTTACATTGTCATACAATTGAATCGCAATTCACAGTTCACACATTTTATGCGATACATCAGGAATGATTAGTGTGCATCAAAAGATCATTGGCAATGCTCGGTCTGCAACACAAAATGCTTCATACAGGAACTACCATCTTACAGCAGAAACATTTCCACAGCAATCAATGTTATTCGTTAAAAGTATACATGAACATTCAGTCGTGATTTCAGCTAGCTTAACAGGGCTTCTGGCAGAATTAACAGTTACAGCTGTCTCTATATTCCTCCCAAGCTGTATTACTAATATGCTCTTGATGCCACTGATATCACACTGCAACAGAAACCAAAAGCAAGTAAAAGTAGACGTCAATACTTGTTCGATAGCAGCTGACATCCATGCTTAATAATAACACAGTGATGCATCACGTGACTCTATATGTCGGCAAGTTGGAAGACGTTTAATTTTTGTTATATGATGCCAGGCCTCTTAAATATAAATTTAGTGGATTTAAGTAGGAATAAGAGAATTAAAAAATACGGTACACGATTCGCATTTACTTGTTTTTTCCCCAACGACTAAGTAAGCCTAACATAGTATGGGCGATGCATGTTGTAGAGGGTAGATGTTTCAGACAAGCGCTAAATGGTTTTTTCAAGATCCATAACACTCCATGCATTGCAGCCACTTCATTATTTCAACAAAACAACAGAGTTTCTCCAGAGGCGATCTGACTGGCCAATGAGAAAGTGTGTAATGTAACGAGTTCAAGAAAATACACATCATTTCTTTGTGTTGTTGACGACTTGACGTTTAAAAAAGTCATAATCATAAATCACCAAGGTCTGTGCACAGCTTTTGAATTACTTAAGCTGGACAATTAAAGGTGTTTATTTCTTCTTAAATGCTAATCATGTACCCCTAGTTGGTTTGCACCAGGAAAAATAAAAGCCTAAACAGGAAAATTGTGTTATATTGGTTACCTCAAAAATCTAAAAGTAGCTGAGGAAGAATCCTCTCCAAGTGCGTAGCCTCAATGTTGCCAGATCCTTCTGCCTCAGCAATGGTTGCAGCGCGTTGCACAGCCTCTTCATTAAACCAAACAAGTCATTACCCATACATAACACGCCACTAAAGCTATCATTAACGGAAAATTAGGAAATGACCAACCAGTAACAAAAATTCTTAGAAGTTCAGAGGCGAATTTCAGAGATTTGGAATTCGCTGCATCAATCAACAATTGTTACGTGGTATTACTGTTGGGGTGCAAAAGCCTGAAATAAGTTTTAGTGATACCAGAAGTGGGCCGATTTTTCTTGGAAGATCCAACCCCTATTGCCTTTATGAAACACAAACAAAATCAGGCAAGCAACATTAAAACACTCTCCAACTTGCCTTCTTGACAAAAGAGAAAGAAAGAAAGAAAGAAAAAGGCTAAACAGAATATCTAGTCTTGATGGTGATTACAGAATGATCCAACAGTATGCGCACGCAAAGCGGATTACAAATATCACAGCCAAAAAGCCAAATCATTATATAATGTGAGCATGATGAAGGCAGTAGACAAACCTAAAAGTCCCCAAACTATTACTCGGAAATTCCACAAGTGTTTCCATAGCAATGGAAAAAATAAAATATATATTTAGATAGGAAATTCAGAAGCATACTAGGGAATCCAAAACCTCAGCTGCATCGTTTCTCTGGCGCTCTGCAATTCAAAGAGACAAAATAGATAAATGAAGCGTAGGCGTAGTGAGACGAAGAATGACGCAGGGTAAGGGGTAGGATGGAACCAGCTGCTTTGCGAATCCAAACGCGCTTGAAGATTGCGTGAATCAGATCCTGAGAGGAACGAGAATGAGTTTGAGACTGAGCGAGAGAGAGAGGAGAGAAGTTGGCTTACTGGATCGAAGGTCGGTTCCATGGATTCAATCTACTCCGTCGCCGCCCCGTTCCTCTAGTTCCCTTCACAGGACTACTTTTATTTTACTCCGCCCCATTTTATAGTTCTCCCGTCCAAAATATAACTCCTCTTACATGGAAATTTTTTCCGCTCATATTTACACTCTCTCTCCAATCTATTCACTTTCCAATATACCTCATATAACACAATTTTCTTAAAAACCGTGATAAACTTCAAATATGATCTATATAATGAGACGGAGGAAGTAGTTTATTTTATCTCTCCATCAACAACACAAAACAACAACGGGCTAAAGTTTAATTCTCAACCCACCCCACCAACCCATTTAACAAGCGTATCTCACTCATCCTACCATTCCGATCCAGTCCACTATTCAGTCAAAGATTAAAAAATTATTTAATAATTAAAAATTTAAAAAAAGAAATCAGAATAAAAAATACTTAGAAAAATCAGAACAGAAAATATAAAAAATTAGAAAAAATAAAATGAAAATATTTCACTTGAGAACTGGACTCACCTCTAATTTTAAATACTTTTAACGAGAGGTGGTACTTTTCACGGAGAAAACCAAAGTGGTACTTTTAACCATATGCATGAGTCGCGGAGTACTTATAGTTTAACAAACCAACAAATACAGAGCAGAGTTACATGAAACCAACGCCAGATCCTCTCCTGCTCCTCTGTATTTACAACATTTCTGCCACCATGTTTACGTTCTTTCCCGGCGTCTTTATACTTTTTTCGTCATCATCACCTCAGACCGATACATCATCGACTACTTAGGGGGCGGGCTCTTAGTCATAAGCAAGCATGACATCGCCTTAGCTGATGCCACCTTCTTCACTAGAAGTTTCCATTGGATATCACCTCTTCGTTTACTGTGTTGCAGTTTCAGCTTGAATTGCCTGTTATATATTTTCATTTCCATGTTAGAATAAGGACCCAGCCACAGCCATACATGAAACTTTCACAGTACAAAACAACGCTAATGCACTAGTATTACTTGATACCCACAACTAACTACAAGTTAGAACGGGAAACTTCTCGAAGAAAATGACACATGGGGCCAGAGTCTCTGTCTTTCTGTAATGTGATTTGTTATAGAAAAGTCATTGTCTATTCCAATCCTTTAATCTAACTCAGGACACATCACCTGATTCATAAGATATTTGTAGTGGATAAATCCCCCTGTCGATCTAAGACCTTAAATATCTTCATGCCCTACATTTTATAAATCAGCAACAGCAATAGATTCGACCGAGGAACTCATATGGACCACAAACTGGATAGAACAGAGCAAGTTGAGGGAATAACATGTCCGCAGATGACTTGGCCAGCCAACAGCATCAATGACTTACACGATGCAAGGCCGTTCATTTTCACCCTATATGGCCTTCAGCAAGAGTACGGCTCTAAAATTGACCATGTATTTTGTTCCATTTTTCAATTATGTTCTAAGTATCTGCTAGCATTCCAATATGTTAGGTGCTTGATTCATGCACCATAACTCAAATTACTCAATCATTGCAATTGCAACGTACCTTCTAGGATTAACATGATAACAGACTCTCAAGAGGCTGTTACTGATAGAAATTGAAACTCTAGACTAACACCAAGACGGGCACCAAATAGCTGACAGAGTAAGAATCTCAACAGCTAGGGAGCAATTTTAAGTCCTCTAACTCATTCTAAGAATAACTTAAGGGCATCTAGAAAATTCGGGGTTTTTTCCAGCCATGTTTCTAAAAACTGTCGTATTCCATCGTTCATTTTTATCCCCACTCACATCAGAATCAAACAGTGTTTCATTTTTCACTTTCATTTATGATCTAAAGGAATTACCCACAAATCAAAATTGAAGAAGGTTCGTGTATTACCTGCAGAGAGGGACTTGACAACCATCAAAATTTTCACAGATGGATGAATGGAGCTGAAGCAGTTGCCACATTCTCTTGCACCTTAAGCAACCTCCATTAACTCTTTTCTTGCACTGAGCAAAATGCCTAATCAGCATTTGCAGACCATGGCAGGTTGAAAATTGGCTACACGGGGCTTTGTTCTTTTTTGGTTCAACATTGTGGGGTCCAACTGTTGTGCATCCTTCCGTGCATATGTGTTCTAGGCAGTCCATTGCTTCACTTAGCTGCAGATACATGCTTTGGTCCTTCTTTAATTTTCTTGACTTCCTTCTCCTCTGTGGTAACCATTAGAGAAAACTTTAATGGACAAAATATTCTGTTGAGTGTACATGGGAACGCAATTTACTCATGTGACAAAGACAAGATTACAACGGTTTAGGCATTTTATCATGCAAAGGGCACGTAGCACACTGAAAAGAGGAACACAGGTAAACTAATACCAGTGGACTTCAAAAACCCAGTAATTTTCTAGCTCGTCAAGTTAGTTACCGTTTGAGTTTCATCGATGAACTGTAGTGTTTCCAGCTCCAGCCATGGATCATGGCGTTGAAGGAACATCCAACCTTCTGTATTCTTCACCTCCTTGAAGTGTTTTTCAATAAATTTCATGCAATTTAAGTAAAGATCTGGTGCATCGCATAGCCTCGCGAGCTTAAGCTTATCCACAACATTCTCGCAAGTCAGCTGATGAATCAAACTTCTTGCGGATCGCTGCTTCAAGGCGGGCAGCATGTACACGTGCGAAAGAGCTAGCAGATGAACTCCATACTCGTCTATCTTCTCATCCGCACACCTGTGCCAATGTAAAATTCCATTTATTTTGTCTTTTAGTAGTTAACTTCACAAGAGAAATCAAACCAAATTTCTTCTGTTACTCGAGATGATGTTTCAATAAGGCAATATAACATGTAACGACCAGTCTTTGAGGCACCAGGTAGTTTGTGGCTGAAAATTCAATGGCTCTAATTTTACAAATAGACTGTTAGGCTCTACCTCTAATATTGACACATCAAGCAGCAAGCATGACTATCTCCATATCAAGACTAAACCTACTAGTCAATCTCTTGAACTACTAACTTACTAGACAGAAACATAAGATGCCGAAAACCCACCTCTGAGAGTACATAAACCGAACAAACTCTGCCACAGCCTTACAAGGAACACCCGTGATGGGAATCAGTCTCTCTGATCCCCTCCTGCGCTTACACGGTCTGTCCAAGATACCATCAAGCACAGGCGACATCTTCCCCTGCATTTTCACACGAAGCTTGGTCACTTTTTTATGTTATCAGAAGTCACCGATCAAGTCTAAACCACTAGGAAATCAAATACTCCGAAACCCAATTCAAACCCACTCTGAATCCTGAAACTAAATCCAGTAGCTAAGGCTCCGTTTGGTTGCAGGAAAAAAGTGAAAAAAAGATAATTTAAAGAAAAGATAATTTTCCAAAAAGTTGTAAGAAAAATTTAATCTCATTTTTAATATCTTTCTCCATTTGTCTCATTGCAATCAAACACACATTTCATTTTCACCCAAAATTTTTCTTTAATTTTTTCTTTTCTCTCTTTTTTTCCGCAACCAAACGAGCCTAAAGGTGCGAAACTAATCTGCATAATTTATTACCCGACCTATACATATAATCCTCAAAATTGACAAAAAAGTGTACCGAATTGAATTCAAAGCTCACATCATGTACCAAAAAGTGTACTCTCGAAATCAAAACCTCAGCGATAAAAAACAACAAGAGCTACCGAAATCGATTTCAGTTAGTCCAGAAATTAAATTACCAGAACGCTGCCATGGGCGGGAATGCGAGATCCGCCGGAGGTGACTATCAGAACGTCCGGAGCATGCATCTCTCCGATCGACGACATCTGTACAACTCGAGCCTCTCCTTTCACGAAAACAGAGAGATTTCAGTGAAGCTATGCGTGCATGTATAGCCTGAAACCGAGAGCTCTGGTTTGAGTTTTATACGATAGTCTGGAAAACAAAGAAGAGACTCGTTTTGAAATGACGAAAATGCCCTTGAAACAAAATCAGTGAACCAGCAATAAGCGTGACACGTTTTAAAGAATGGACATGCAATTATTATAGTTAAAGTCATATTGATCACCCAAATATTCGTCACGGCCCCTAAGTATTTGATAAGTACAAAGATACCCCTTCGAGTCGATCTAAATTCTAATATTTTATTCTTAAAGCAGCGAGTGTGCTTACACAAACCGATTTTGGTCGAGTCTGGCTAGTGCCTAGTGGGGACTAGTTTGGGCCAGGACGCTGTACACTCTGATTTAGTTGGCCCAATTCGCAATCAAGACGCCAGACGGTACATTACATACATAATCTTTCTGGATTTAGAAAGTTAGGTTCCGTTTGTGTGCAGGAAAAAAATGAGAAAAATAATTTTTTTTTAAAATAATTTTTTTATAAAAAAATTATAAGGAAAATTTTTATCTCATTTTGCGTATTTTTTCATTATTTTTCTTACAATCAAATAAAAAAATTTATTTTTACTCAAAACTTTTCTTTAATTTATCATTTCCTCTTTTTTTTCCTATACAAAGAGAGCCTTAGGGTTTGTTAGGGCACCATTACTGCTGATCTTATATAAAAAAAAGGTCACCATATCCTCTCACAGTCTTCGTCTATTTACCATCTTAATAAAGATCTTATAAAAATATCATAAGTTTCTCTATCGAAGTATTTAGTTTTAGAAAAAGGATCATCACGCGTGGCTGTGTATACGATAATACGAGTGCCACGCTCCCCAATTTGAACAGTTTGGATCGTGATTTCGATCAGCCGATCACCCAATACCACAATCTTTGTTCCCATTATCTTTTGATTTTGCGCCATTAAAAAATAAAAATAATTGGCACGATAATCTTTTATTTTGGTCACCATTAAGAATGGACTCAGAACAAGAATGTGTCGCGCACCGAATGACTGCACGCGTTCTGGGCCGTACATTTTCCAAACACTTGCAACGTAAACATGCATCGTAGGTTCATATTAAGTGCTGCTACTTGCACTCGCTGCACCAGATCTGAACTAGACAAGTATAGTGGGGAATATGATCCGGTGCAGCCACCCCACTAGCTGCACCGAAATTTCTATTTATTTTCGGATGCCTTCGTCACAGAATCTAATTTCATCGTAAACTAAAAAATTGTAACTCTTTGAATCAGCTACAATTCTCTAGTTTACGTCGAATTCAGATTCTAAGCCGAATGCACCCAAAAATGAAATAGAAGTTTTGATACAGTTAGTGGGGGTGGCTGCACTAAATTCGAATCGATATAGTGGATATATATGGTGTATTGCTTATTGCTTTTTATGTGGTGAATAAGAAAAAAAATAAAGAGTTAATATTGTTATGTGAGCAATATTTGGAAAGAGAGGAAAGAGAACATGAAATAGTAGGGTAAAATATGAAAAAGCTGTATAATTTTTGCTTTTTTGCTGTCTTACTACATTATACTGTAGATATTTAGAAAATGGCAATGAATCATATAAAAAGGATTTCTTAAAATAGAAAGTATAAAGAGCTCTACGCCATTAGTTTTTTGATCTAACGATCATTAATTAATTAATATTTTTATTAGTAATAAATTTATAAAGGATTATATTTGGTATTTCAGATTAAATGGATTATATTAATTATTATTGTAAAATTGTTTTCGTAATATTATCCCATAATATATTGTTTAAATAAGGATGGTAAGATATTAGTCTGTTTTTTAAAATTTTATGTGAAATTGCGACGAGTTCTTGTGATAATCTGATTTATAGAAGGTTGTATCGATTTGCGACGAGTTAAATTTTAGGGTTAATTACCGAAAACCATCCGTAAAATACGGGTTTTTCCAATAGCCACCCGTAAAATGTGATATTACCAATTACCACCCA
>JAWWMW010000888.1:57727-78504 GCA_035048345.1 Echeveria elegans
GAAATTTTTAAAAAACATTTTCGAAACCATAAGGGTGGGGTGGGGTGGGGTGGGGGTGCGAGAAAGGGTAATTTGGTAAAAAAAAATATGCGGGACCCGCGTGGGGTGCGGAGGGTGAGGGGTGCGATTAGTAGTGCCCTTTATTTTTTGCATCAGAAAAATTCAAATATATAATTTTAGATTTCAGACACATAAGTTATTTTATGCAAAGAAATTTTAAATGATTGAGTCATTTTTGTTGAAGCTAATGAAATTAGTATGTGTTACACAATTTGTAATATCAAGTTAATAATGAAGATTTAGTTCAAGATATAATCAAGTTAAAAGATTATAGCCTATCATATATCTAGCTCCATGTTTGTGAGCTAGATGAAGACTTGTAAGAAGTAGCTTAATTACGAGGAAATTATGCACACAAATGGAGATTTGAAAGTTATCAAAGTTAGACTTGATTTATCATTTCACATTAAACATCTTTAGTATAACACGTGATGTGCTTAGCTTAGAATATCATTCATCAAGCTTTCAATCTTCTCATATTTGCATTAATTTATCTCTCTAAGAGTGTTTTTTTCTCCATTGGTCTATTATCATTTTGATAATAAATTAATATAATTTCGTTCTAAATCTCACCAAATAGATAGTTTCATATTATATAGATTATTTTGAAGTGATTATATTTCAAACAATTGGTATCAGAGCCCGGTTCTATCATTTTCAAGTGATATTTTCGCACTGGAATCACGTCTAACTCAACTCCTTTATAGGTACAAAAATGCAATGGAAAAAAATCAAGAATTGGTGAATCCAATTGAAGATGTTCTTCAGATCTCAAGATCTATGGAACTTGGTGGAGTCAGGCTACACTAAAGTAGTCGAAGAAAAGTTAGAAGCTTTCAAAATGGAAGATAAAAATGAAGTATTAGAAGCACAATCAAGATATCATAAAGAGTTGTTTGACCCAAGCAAATAGAGGAACCAATATTTGAAAAATGATGGTTTGGCCCAAGTTGTGTTCTTTGGTCCACTAGACTTGGATCGGGCCAAATAGCAAAATATCATAATACGAAGTTAAAAAAGTCGTATTTAACTTTAGTATTATTTTCATACACATCATTAACCTTTTTAATGCGTACAACATCTTGAGATGTACTGCTACTGCCATCAACTTGTCTGGTAGTGTTTTTTAGGCCTCCTCCTCTGCCTCGGTCATGACCACATCCTCCAAGGTGACCTCTATGGGTTCTCATCTCGACTTGGCTTTTCATAGCTTGCTCTTGACTGGATCTGTTTGCCTTTTGGTTCATTCTTTGCTCGTGTGAACACAACGAACTCATAAGTCGATCCATTGACATCTTTGTTACATCATGTCTCTCTTCGATAGCGGCGACAACATATTCAAACTTTGAAGGCAATGATTGTAGTGCTTTTTTAACTACGTGTTGCTTCTCCAATGCTCACCGTTAATTTTAAAATTGTTAACAACGACCCGCGCTCAATCGTAGAAAGTTGATACACTTCTGAGTTTGTCATTTGCAATGACTCAAATTCCCATTTTAAGGTTTGCAGACGCATCCGCATTACTCTTTCATCTCCGTTGTATTAATTTTATAGAATCGTCCATGCTTCATAAGAATAGATCACTTGGTGTTCATTTGTGGAAAAAGAAAATCTCAAAGGAAAACTCTTTCAAAAGCATTCCAGGCAATCACAAGTCCAACACATACATACATCCTGCTGAGATCACCCTACATAATTGTACTTTGACTATGTACGTATCAAACAACATTTGCGTACGTCATTCAAACTTATAAAATATTGTAGTAGAATATAGAGAAAACAACAGAAATTGTAACAATAACACTTTTGAGAAATCAATACATATACAATTCATTTGTTCCATTATTTCACATTATACAAATATTGTGACTATAAATTTGGTGAACCTGATGTTAAAAGTATCCGCCTCTCATCTCTATTACGGTATGTCTCGGCAATCGACCACTCCACACACTCTCAAACAGTCGTACACTACAACTTTGCAAGCTAGTCCTACTATTGCTGTCATACAAACCACATGTGTATGTGCCAGGGGAATGACAACATTGTTGTCGTACCAAAAAATGTACGCACATACATTCCTGCTTCAATAGATGCAGCGGTTGAGGCTGACATTGCGTCAGCATCCCCCCAACACAAAGAGAAGAAAGATGTCGAGGTAGCTATCACTCCTCCATGTCATGCTAGAACAATAATCCCAAGAACGGTTGAGACTGTTGAGCTGGATATAACGTCTATTTTGAAAATCGAAGCTAAAACAATGGAGAAGCAAATTTCAGCTATGCTTAGCCATTTGGAAAGGATTATGAACGAGAATGAGAAGAAGAATAAGAAAATTGCAGTGGTCCAACAACAACTGGCCTCCGCAGGTATAGAGTAGGCACAAATGGTGTGCTTTTCGTGGTAAAGAGAACCATGAAGAAGTTGAACAAGTAGGCACACATGGTGATGCTAGTTCAAATAAACTCAGCTTTAAGTATCTCATCAAAATTGATGGTATCGCCTATAGTGAAAAGTAGTTGCAATTGATAATAGCTAATTCAGTGAAAATTTAGCTTTCTGGAAGTTCATTCAGCGGTTTTACGTTATATCAAACCATATACAATAAGGATTGACAGTTTGTGTATGCCCCTGGGCTACTAACCACCCAAATTCCAACAATTTGATGGAAGAGGAAACCCAAAACAACATATAGCACACTTTGTAGAGACATGCAACAATGCTAAGCACAGAGGGTGACTTGTTGGTAAAACAATTTGTGCGTTCTTTGAAGGGGATCACATTTAATTAGTATACGGACTTAGAAGTTGATTTCATAAGACACTCGGATCACATGGAAGGTGAGTTCCTCAATAGGTTCTACTGTACAAGACGAGTGATCAGCATTAGTGAGCTGACAAACACAAGACATGAGAGGATCATCTTGTTGTAGACTATATCAGTCGTTGGCATGCGTTGACTTGAATGCAAGGACCGAATTAGTGAAGCCTTTACTGTGGAGATGTGCGTCGATTTCGTGAGTTGGGATCTCCTATACATTCTCAAGGGCATCAGGCCTAAAATCTTTCAAGATTTGGTTACGCGGGCTCACGACATGGAAATTACAGTGAAGGGGCATGGAAAGAGAAACACATCCTCTTCAAAGGTCGTTGTAGAAAAGAAAGAGTATACGAAAACTGACAAGTCCTCTAAAGTTCCCTCGAAAGACACGATGGTTGTGAATATTGAAAGCACCCCAGTGAAAATTTTGAGAAAGCCAAAATACGACAAGAAGAGGGATACGAATGTCAAAGGCTTCAAGCGTGGCAAACTTACATCGAAAGAGCTCCAAGCTAATAAGTACTTATCGATACCATAGAGAAAGTCATCCAGCTACCAGAGCCAAAACGTATAGAATGGGTTAATAAAATAAATGATCCTAAATACTATCGATACCATAGAATGGTTAGTCATCATTTTGACGACTGTGTAAGTTTAAAAGAAGCCACTAAAGCTTGATTGAAGTTGAGTCTCTTGGTGGAAAGAGATACGAGTGGTTTCCGGTAATTAATCTAGATAAATAACCTGAAATACTTAATAAATGAGTAAAATAACGATAAATGTTAGGTAAAACTACTACAATTCATAGGTGACAGAGCGGATAATACGATAATAAATTGACTTATAAATGTTGAAGGACAATAAGCTAATGATGCCACTGTGGGCAGAAGCAGTAGCTTGTGCAGTATTCATACTGAACCGATGTCCCACGAAAGCGGTTCAAGAAAATACACTGCACAAAGCATGGAGCAGTGCAAAGCCTGATGTGTCTTGTTCATGGGTATTTGGATGCATAACATACACCATATACCAGAGCAGCATAGGAGAAAATATGACAACAAAACCAGGCGATATATCTTCATTGGATGCAGTGCTGATATGAACGACTATAAGTTGTATGGCCCTGACACCAAAGAGGATATCATCTGTCAAGATGTGCAGTTCGCAGAAGATGAAGCTTTTGATTGGTCTCCAAAGGGTATCAAACAACCTAGCTTCAATAATGAGGAGGAGAATGTCACGGAAGACATACATGTTTCATATGCTTTACCAGAGAAGACACCTGATCCACATTCGATTACGCTTGCAGAACAAAGAATAGTGTTACCAACACGTCTTCAAGATTGCATGATCTATCGAGATGACGATAGTAACTTTTGTCTGTTTGCAGAATGGGATCATGTAACATTTAAGGAAGCGAAAAGGACAAAGGGTGGATCAAGACTATAGACTCGAAGATGGCTTCTATTGAGAATAATGACACATGGAAGATGACACCTTTGTCGATTGGAGATAAGGCAATTGGAGTGAAGTGGGTGTGCAAGAGGAAGTACAGTCCCAACGGTCAAGTGGATCATTTGAAGGCCCGCGTAGTGGTGAATGGGTATGACTGAAGCCTGGTAACGAATACTTTGGGGTATTTGCACCACTTGCAAGGATGGACACTATCTGGATAACCATTGCATTTGCAGATAAAAACAGGTGGAAGATACACCAGATGAACGTGAAGTCATCATTCTTTAGCGGAGTTCTTGAAGAGGAGGTATACGTTGACCAGCCACCAGGATACGTGAAAAGTGGGAAAGAGCGCCACTTTTACAAGCTGTAGAAGGCATTAATTATACAAATTGAAGCAAGCATCGAGAGCATGGTACTTAAGGATTGATACGTATGTATTGGATAACGAATTTCAGAAGTGTCCATGTGAGCATACTCTTTACATGAAGACAAATGTCGAAGGTGGCGCGCTAAGTTTGCTTGTACGTGGATGATTTGATATTCACAAGAAACTCTGAGAGAATGTTTATCGATTTCAGAAAAGCGATGACTCGTCAGTTTGAGATGACTGATATGCGGTTGATGTCCTACTTCTTAGGCATTGAGGTTAAGCAAGCTACAATGGAATCTTTATTTTGCAAAAGCAATATGCAAAAGAATCTAGAAGAAGTTCAAGTTTGAGGGTATGAAGGCATACTGAACCCTAATTGCAGAGATGATGGAGATGACCAAGGAAAATACTAGAGTGTTAGTGAATCCCACTTATTTTAAAAGTATAGTTGGAAGTCTATGCTACCTGACATCGGTTAGACCGGATATTGTGTATGAAGCTGGACTTATAAATCGATTCATGGAGCAACTTCAATTGCTAACTTTGAAGCGTATACTCAGGTATATCATCGGGACGACTGACTTTGGAATTATGTATTCTCATATCGAAGAGTTTTGTCTGACGTGGTATTGAGATAGTGATTGGGCCGTTAGTTAGCAAGTCGTTGAAAGACTACAATAGGGTATGCTTTCTATCTTGGAAATAAAATTATTTCATGGTCATCGAGGAAGCAACAAGTTGTTGCCCTCTCAACAACTGAATCATAGTACATTATTGTAACTACCGCAACTTATCAAGCAATTTGGCTTCGTCGGATATTAGAGGATATGAAACACAAACCAGAAGGACCCACAAAAATCATGTGTGATAATAAGTTGGATGTTGCATTAGCCAAGAACCCGATATTCCATGGAAGGAGTAAGCAGATCTCAATCAAGTAACATTATATTTGAGAGTTAGTCAAGGATAGTAAAATCGAGTTAGAATTCTACCGAACTGAGGAGCAAGTTGCACATATTTTCACTAAAGCTTTGGGAATAGTGAAGTTTAAACTATTTCGAGGATGCTTGGAATAAGCAAAATGTGCATCAAGGAGGAGTGTTGAAGCTAATGAAATTAACATGTATTACACACTTTGCAATATCAAGTCAATAATGATGATTTAGTCCATGAAATGATGTTCAAATATTATTAGCCTACCGTATATTTAGCTTCATATTTGTGAGCTATATGAAGACTTGAAAGAAGTATCTCACAAATGAGGAAATTATGCACACAAATGGAGGCTTAGAAATTACCAAAGTATACTTCATTAGTCTTTTACATTAAGCATTTTGCTTAGCTTCGAAAATCATTCCTCCATATTCTTGCAATCTTCTCGCATTTGTAGTAGTGAGTGTATTAGAGAGTTTATCTCTCTAAGAGTGTTTTTCTCTTCATTATATATCTTGATTTATTTAGATGCAATGGAAATTCTTACTCCCAAAAGGTATCATTTTGATAACAAATTAGTATAAGTTTTTCTTCTAAATTTTACCAAATAGATAATATCATATTATCTAGGGTATTGGAGTGATTATATTTCAAACAATTCCGCATTTTTGGGACTACTCGGACCGTCTTGTTGTTCTTCATATTTCGTTTTTGGGTGTTCCCTTAAATTCTTTCTATTTCCTTTTTTTGCTAGTCACCTTTCATATTTTATCACTCAGAGTAGCCTATTTTTCTACTTTATCTTCACTCACTTATTTTTATTTTATTTTATTTTCATTCTCTCAATCTTATTATTTGTTAACAAACGGTCCACCCGTCGTCCCGACAGAAATGTGATAGGAACATACGCTTCTCGCCACGCTTTCGAAATCTCTTAGAAATTTATTTATTTTTTCTCATGTCTCCATTCGAATCCTCTCAAACTTTTCATCTTTTCCCCTCCACTTTTATTTTTTAATTTTTAATTTTTAATTTTTAATTTTTAATTTTTAATGTATATTTTTTTTATTGTTGAATATATTTGATTTTATAGCGACGAGAGATTATATGTTTTTAACAACCTTTTTAAATTTGGTCAGTGTATATATGGTTGAGGACAATAGTAAAAAAATTTCGTTTCTAAATGTAGTTATTTCGTTGCTAAATAGGGTGGGTAAAAACCTATTCTTTTATAAGAATAGATAAACGTGTCACGACTCAAACAATAATAAGATTTCAAGATGGAGGGAGTATAATGTTATATAAAACAGGAAGTTCATGAGCTAAGTCTGCAGTTTCGTGCTCAATATGATGTCAGGCCGAGGGCGAGGGGGGTCACCGCAGTAATGGAGAACACAAATCAAATAGAGTTAAAGCCGCATCTGCCAAACATACTCTTCCATCTTCATTCTCGGAATGGGACAAGGAATAGGAGGAATACGTCCACTCCCTCCTAAAAAGTTCTCCATGAAAAGTAGGTGACTTAAAATATAGAACAGAACAAACTCAAAAGGACTGACAGCTTTCACAAGCTAAACTGATGCTTCTTAATGATTAATAAGAGTTGCCGCATATCCCGAAGTATATTCAGGAACTAAAGCCATGTAAAAGACCATAACCATTTCCACTACTACGTTTAAACACATTATGGGTGAACCATCTTGTAAAAAAATGTCGGGGATTAGAGGGCTTTAAGAGTTACCTCACGTTCTAGCTCCGGTTGAATCTGACATCAACAGTGATAAAAATTAAAAAGCAGGACAAAGTAGCAGACAGGCACGAATAGAAGGAGAGACATCAATTGAACTACATGATGTATAAAAATAAATTGATGTCATAGGTCCCTTGCAAGTCTTATTTCTTGGATGTGTTTCTGTAGTACAAGATTTTTACATATTAGAGAAAGCACTCGTCGTCCCGACGGTGATGCGACGGGAATAGGCGCTTGTTGTCTCGCTTTCGGAATCTTCTGCAAATTCGGTGTTTTCGATTCAGATGCCTCCATTCGATTCTCCTCAAACTTCCAACATTTTCCGCCCCACTTCTCATCATTTACGATGCTATGTTCTTTGATTTTCCACTCATTTTCTCCAATGCTCTGTTTTTTGAAAGCTCAGAAAGGGAGGTACGCGATTTTAGCAACGACTAGTGCGTCTCAAAATGTATGAGTTTTAGCGTTGACTGTTAAAGTTTCGTCGCTGAATAGGTGATAGGTGGAAAGGAAGCATAAAACTTTAACGATGAATGTTAAAGTTTTATCGCGGAATGGATGATGCAGTGGAAAGGAAGGGATGTGTTACAGCGACGAAGTTTCGTCGCTGAATGAGTGATGGATGGAAAGGAATTATGATGTTTTAGCGACGACTGTTTGAATTTTAGCAACGAAAATTTCGTCGCTAAATGTGTGGTTGATGACATCATTATTATACCACGAAACTTTAACTGTCGCTAAATGTATCATGTTCAATATACCACGAAGACACTCATCGAAAGGCCACTTAAATTACGGAAACCAAAATCCATCAAAACATGCATGAGCATCTACTCACCTCTCGACTGCCTTTTAGAACATCTTGCCCCAACCACAAGAATGTTCAGTTTCCTAGACATCGTCAAACTTTCCAAGTCCACCTACAGGAAACAAACAACTCTCAGATCATCCCACTAGAAACATATCAGAAATAAATCGAGCAGCTAATCCAATGCCAGCATTCGGTAAAAATTACATACCTCATCTGCTAATCCAATGCAATCAATGTACAACAATTGTTATGGAGTATTACTGAATTTTTTGAGGCAGAGGATGCTACTCCCGAAATAATTTTTACTAGTACCAGAAGTGTGCCTATTTTTCTTTGATGATCCAGAAATAAAAAGTCAGGCGAACAACATGAAAACGTTCTCCAACATGCCCGGTCTAGAAAAAAAGGGTAAACTTCTGCGGAATGCGAGACCAGATTAACAGAATATCAAGTGTTGATGGTCACTGCAGAACGATCCATCAGTATGGGTACAAAGTGGATTATAAATGTTACAGCCAAGAAGACCAGTAGTATCAAATGCAAGCATGATAATTGATAAGAGCATAGTGAAACCTACAAGTCCACAAACTGTAATCAGAAAGTTCCATAAGTGTTTTCAGTTCCAGTGCTTATCTATCAAAGATAATTAGAAAATGAAAAATTATAGTTGGATGAGAAATGCAAAGCGCATACTTCTGAATCCAAACCCTCTGCGTCACCATTTCTCTGACGCTCTGCAATTCAAGAAGATGAACCAAGCGCAGGCGTAGCGAGACGAAGAAGGAAACAAACTGGGGAAAAGGAAGTAACCAGCTGCTTTGCGAATCCGTATGCGTTTGAAGATGGCGCGAATCAGATCCTACCAATTACAATACAGGAGGGAAAGAGAATTGAGTTTGCGAGAGGAGGAAGAACGGAGAAGTTGGCTTACTGGATCGAAGGTCGGCTCCACGGATTCAGATGAAGAAAATATAGACACTGTAGCTGCACAGAGTACGATTTTATTTACATTCAACACAATAAGAAACGAAAGGATAGATGTGTTGTTACTCGGGAGTATTATTTTGTTTTGTTCAACAGCTCCTCTCTGTTTACAAAACTTTCTAAAACCATGTTTCTTCCCCAGCAGGCACTGTCATTGGCTACCCATCATTCATAAATTCCCGCGTCTTCGTCATCATCGTCGTCACCTCACTATTAACTTACTAATGCCATGCATCATGAGCTACTTCAGATGCGGGCGCTTAGCCATAAGCAAACATGACATTGCCTTGGCTGACACCACCTTCTTTACCAAAAGTTTCCACTGCATATCGCCTCTTCCTTTACTATGTTGCACTTTCAGCTTGAATTGCCTGTTATTTTCATCACAAAGTTCCATGTTAGAAGACCTAGTCATACATGAAACTTTCATACACAAAAACACTAATACATTACCAGTACCTATTACTTAAAGTCTTAATATGTACAAGTTATTGTTATGCAAAACTTCTCGAAGAAAAAAACAATGTAGTGGTGCAAACACATGGGTCCCTGCGTCTCTGTCTTTCTGTTATGTCATTGCCTATATAAAAGTCACAGTCCGTTCTAATCCTAAAACTCAGTGGACACATCACCTGATTTACAAGATATTTGCAATGGATAAATCCCCCTCATGGATCTAATATCTTCATGCCCCACATTATGAAAATCAACAACAGCTAGACCCGACTGAACAACTCATACAGACCACAAACTGGCTAGTACATTACAAGTTGAGGGAATAACATGTCCGCTGTTGATTTGGCCAGCCAACAGCATCAATGACTTACACGATGCAAGGCCATTCATTTTCACCCTATATGGCCTTATCCAGAGGTACGGCTCTAAATATGACCATGTATTCCGTTCAATTTTTCAGTTACGTGCTATGTCAGCTAGCATTCCAATACGTTAGGTGCTTGATTCATATATATCACACATTTTACTCAATCATTGCTGCGTACCTTCTAAGATTACCATGATAATAGACTCTCAAGTGGCTGTTATTGATAGAATCTAGAGACTAAAACACCAAATAGCTGACAAAGAAGTCTATTATCATCATGTATCAAAGGAACATACAGAAGATAAGACACTCTCAGTGCAAAACAGGAGTAGACATATCATGAATGTGGGAGCAATTTTTAGTCTCTCATTCAGTAAATAACTCTAAGGACCTCTAGAAACTTGAGGGGTTTGTTTTCATCCATGCTTTTAAAAACTATTCTGTTTCATCATTCATTTATATTTTCACTTTCATTTATGGTGATCTAAAGGAATTATCAACAAATCAGAATCGAAGAAGTTGTCATATTACCTGCACAGAGGGACTTGGCAACCATCAAGTTTGTCACAGATGGATGAATGGAGCTGAAGAAGTTGCCACATTCTCTTGCACCTTAAGCAGCCTCGATTAACTCTTTTCTTGCACTGAGCAAAATGCCTAATCAGCATTTGCAGACCGTGACAGGTTGGAAATTGGCTGCACGGGGCTTTGTTCTTTGTTGGTTCGACATTGTGGGGTCCAACTGTTGTGCATCCTTCAGTGCATATGTGTTCTAGGCAGTCCATTGCTTCACTCAGCTGCAGATACATGCTCTGGTCCTTCTTTAATTTTCTTGACTTCCTTTTCCTCTGAGATAACCATTACAGAAAACTTTAATGAGCATAATACACTAATGAGTATAGATGGCAAACAATTTACTTCTGTGACAACGACAAGATCACAACACTTATGTTTTTGTCATGCAAAGGGCACGTTGCAAACTAAAAAGAGGAACCTCAGGTAAATTACTACTAGTGGTCTTCAACCAAAAACCAACAATGCCGGACGTCTCATGGTTGCTTTTTTAAGTTAGTTACTGTTTCAGTTTCATCAACGAACTGTAGTATTTCCAGCTCCAGCCACGGATCATGGTGTTGAAGGAACATCCAACCATCTGTAATCTTTACTTCCTTGAAGTGTTTTTCAATAAATTTCATGCAATTTAAGTAAAGATCTGGTGCATCACATAGCCTTGCGAGCTTAAGCTTATCCACAACATTCTCGCAAGTCAGCTGACGAATCAAAGCTCTTGCGCATCTCTGCTTCAAGGTGGGCAGCATGTAGACGTGCGCAAGAGCTAGCAGATGAACTCCATACTTCTCTAACTCCTCATCCGCACACCTGTGCCAATGTAAAATAATTTATTTTGTCATTTAGTTGTTAACTTCACTAGAGAGTTCAAATCATATTTCTTTTTGTTACTCTAGATGATGGCGTTTCAATAGGGTAAGATAACCCCTCAACCGTCAATAACATCAGTGTCACGTAACTACCAGTCTTTGGGGCACCATGTAGTTTTGTGGCTGAAAATTCAGTAATTCTAAACCTAGTCAATCTCATGAACTTAAATTCCTAGACAAAAACATAACCCACCTCTGAAAGTAAATAAAACGAACAAACTCTGCCACTGATTGACAAGGAACACCCGGAATGGGAATCAGCCTCTCTGATCCCCTCCCACGCTTACATGGCCTGTCCAAGATACCATCAAGCACCGGCGACATCTTCCCCTGCATTTTAACACAAAGCTTGGTCACATTTTCATCATATCAGAAGATTCAGAACTAGTCTAAACTAGTAAGAAAATTAATACACCAATATCCAGTTCAGAAATTAACCGGATCACTCGATTGAAAATCCTCGACAAAAAAAGATTTCTGAATCCAAACCTAACGTCAAAAGCAACATGTACAGTAACGTTTATTTCAGTTATCACAATCACTCATGGATCACCGTAATCAAAGAGTCCAGAAATTACCAGAACGCTGGCATGGGTGGGGATGCGAGATCCACCAGAGGTGACGATCAGAACGTCCGGAGAAGGCAGCTCTACGATTAACGCCATTTTGACGGAAATCGAGAGATATTACTGCTGAATCTTGAGAGCTCCTCTGATTTGAATTTTATAGACACAAGAAAGAGAACTCGATTTCAGACGAAACTGCCCTTGAAAATATCGAAATCAATTAACCAGCAATAAACGTGACACGTTTCAGAGCACAGACATTCCCCATATTTACAATTAAGTCTCACAGATCGATTCCCCGAGTATTCGATATGCACAAAGCTACCCCCCTTCGAGTACATCGTATCCGGCTTGATTCCCCGATGCGTTAGAATTCTGTGCCGAAGGTTGCTCATCTCTCACAGAGACGACCGCGCTCTTCAGTGGCTTATCGGTTCTCCGTTTCTTCCGCCCCGCACCAACGTCTCAGCTCTTCATGTGTATCCTTTTTTTACCCGATTCGTCTTCCCCGGATATCCACACCTCTTTTCAGTTCCCCGCGTTTATTTTATTTTTGAATAATTGGTTGGAGTGAAATGCAACTCTAGTTTTAGGTTGATACTGAATTTATTTATATTCGGCTTGTAATTTTCTCAATGAATACACAGTTTAGCTATTTTCTTTACTTTTCCTTTTCGGAGCAGCCAAAAGGGTTCAATGTGATCGGATCAGTAGTTTACGCAAGTGATGATTTTGAGAAATTTGCCAGAGCTCATACTGCTTTGAGATTCAGTATTCCGAGGTGGAAAGGATCTTGAGAGTAGGGAGATGATTGGTGCTGTCGCTGTAAGGGATGGCGATGCGACCTTTTTTGTGTGCAAGGGGAAGAAATTAGATTCCCTTGAGAAAATTACGTCAGTTGTTTATGAGAAACAGCCCGAGCAGTTTTTGTGGCGGAGGGGTTGCTTACTTCCGATGTGAGCTTTCGGTTCAAGTGTCTTTTTTACTATCCTTTAAAGGATCCGTCCAGTAAGCCTCCCTTAGGTTGGTTTTTATTCTCGTTCCGTGGTTTTGTTTCACAGAGATACACTAAAGTTGTACATACTTATTTCGGGATATTAAAGAAACCATTATGAATATTTGATACTCAGAAATGTCGGTGTTGCTGATACTTCGGCTTTTCTAGCAGTGCGTGCACTTCGCTGTTGTGCCAATAAAGTCATTTTTACACTTACATCGGCTTAAAGTTGGTTATACAGTGTTTTTGATCCAAATGTATCAAAGCTCAGTGCATATAGAGCTGTTTTTCTTATAGTGCGTACTAGAGCAGTCATGGAGTATTTTACAGATACTAGTTTGTCTATCAGGTGCACAAGCAAACTTCATCCATGCTACTGATGTAATTATATCTAAGTTGAAGGATCCTCAGGTTGCATACGTCATATCCTCATCCAACAATATTCTGGCCAGGCCGCTCATCCTGTCATCATCCGGAGTGTGGAACTGACTGGCCACAATGATGATGCAACAAATTCTGACCAAAAATTCATATCATGTGGAAACTTGTGCATGGAAAGGAAAACCATCTCTCAGCCACTGAGGTGACTCTTCACATCCGGCAGATTTTCACCATTTAGATAATATTAATTCTATAGTTTCTAAATTTCATTTCGTTTAGTATGCAGATGTACTACAAGTAAGTGTAATGTTTGATAGATATGAGAAGTCCCTAAATTCATTTCATTTCGGTTACAAACATACACCGTCGCAATTTGATTCAGAAAGTCACTTACACTTGTTATTTGTTGAAGTTAATGTTTCCTTAAGCATAGTGCGTTGAGAATAGGTTATTTAAAGGAAATTTATATGCCCTTGTTAAGTTCCATACGATTGACATGATGATATTGCTGATTGTGCAGTGTTACCCAGGAGAAGATGATCTGGCTGTGGCACGGACAGTGTTGATGTATGTGCATTCGAACTTTCATCCCATCCTATGTACAATTTCTTTGCTTGATCATAGTGGAATAGCTAGAAATGTATATATATATATATATTTTTTAGGTATCTGTCTCATGGTAATTTACGGGATGCCAACTATCTTATTGATGAGATGAAAATGAAAGTGGATGTAACAGACGATGTTGAACTTCCAGAATCGGTGTTGATGTAGTTTATTAAACATCTTCTGCTTACGTAAGTATTAAACATAGATGGAGGAGAAGGGACTTTTTCTGGACTGTATTACTTATAAGTTATAATACGCTGATGCAAAGCTGGAGATTTGGGGAAGGCTTTTCAATTGGTGGCAGATATGGGAAGGAGAAGCTTGAAGATGGATACTTACACCTGGAACACTTTTCTCAATACGCTATTCGAGGAGTCGAAGCTTGATGAAGCAAATGAGTTGTTTACGATTGCGAATAGGCATGGCTACTTGATCGATTATGTAACATATCGAACCATGATTGGAAGGGAAACACTGACAAGGTTTTAGATTATTTTGATGAGATGAAAAATAATAATATTATTCCTAGCGTTGTAACACCCAATGTCATCATCAAAGGACCATGCCAGTCAAAACGAGCTAAAGACGCAGTGAAGACGCCGAACAAGATGTTGCAGAGTGGTTTAGTGCCAGATGAAATCACGTATAATACAATAATTCTCGGGTACTGTTGCCGGGATGTCGCAAGGAAAAGCAGTAGATGTTGTAATATATAACACATTGATATACGGTTTTTTTTTGTTTGTATAAATTTCTTTTATTTTTTTTAAAACGAAAACAATCCCTGAGATATCGGGTTATTACATAACCAGTCCATAAAAAATAAGGTTATTGGTGAATCGGATCCTTGGACTATTGGGAAATTGCGAATCGGTCCTTAGGTCAAGAAAGGAAGCTGCTACGTCCTCGGATTCAATTCCGGAAATTTGTCAGGTCGGCGAGATCCGTCATCAACATTTGTGTCATCAACATTGATATACGGCTTAAGCAAAGAAGGCTGGACGATGCGATTGGTCTACTTGGTGAAATGAAAGCAAAAAACGTAGTTCCTGATGATGCATCAGACACCCCTTGTTGATTATCAAGCACTCCCTGATACATGTCCCAAGTTCTATCTCAAGAAATTTAATAAATGCAAGAACACGAAATACAGAAGAAGAACATTAAACACAATAATTTTATCCAGTGATTAGATGAACTAAATAGGCATTTACTCCATGTTGAGCTCGGAAGCTCGATTAAATGCACTAAATCCGGCTTAAGTCGCCGGTAAAATTTTGTACAGTCACAGAAAATGGAAACAAAACAACCTAGTCGGACATTTGTAGATTTCGCTTCACTGAAGCTTTATGTTGCCTTCGCTTACTGCCTAAATCCTTGGCTGAATCAGACTTAAACCTACTTCAATTCTGAGCAAATTACGTCCTTCAACTCTTCAACATTGCTTCGGTCAACAAATCAACACAGACACTTCGCTGCCTTTGGAGAAGAAAACCTAACTGAAAATTATCGAGAGAGAGATAGAGAGCATGTATCGTGACACTGTCTCAAACCGATGCTTTTACAACATCCTTTAATCTCCCTCCGATTACTTCCTCATCCAATGGCTGAGAACAGACGCAACCGGCCTGTCATGCTCACGCAATCTGCGTGACTCTTTCTGGGCTGAGGTGAACTGATAGGCCAAACCTCCAGCTGAAGCACAGGCATCACCAGATACACAAACCTCCACCTGAAGACTGAGCTTCAGGTTCCCCAATCCTTGTGGTACCAGACTATTTCTTCAGCAACCTCATTCCATCTGCAGAAGTCATTCCCTTTTCCAACTTCCGCAGCTTTCCAAATTATCAACCCTTATCTTCCACCACGTACTATGTCAGTGCATAAAATTGAAAACCTCTTCATTACTCCAGTACCTGCATTTACTCAATATATAAAACTTTCAAGCAGTGTCTCAACTTCAAGTTAGTTACCACTTTAGTTCCCATATCACCAGACTTATCTGTTGTTGGGATTTTTATCAGAAAAACATCACCTGCAACAATACATTCTCTAATAAAATGAAACTTTATTCCTACATGTTTTGTCCTTTCATGATAAACTAGATTTTTACTTAATGATATAGAAAATTGACTATCAGAAAAAAACACAACATTATATCAATAAAGCATGCCTCTCTAAGTAAACCTTGCAGCTACAAAACTTCTTTACAAGTGCCATGATTGGGGCAATAGTACTGACTACAAATAGCAATATATTCAGATACGGTGGTAGACAAGGCAATTAAAGGTTGTAAGTGAGACTTCCAAGAAATGCAATTATTTCCCAAAGTAAACACATGTAATATTTGACTCTCTAGTATCCCGAGATTCAGGTGATACTGATTGTTATACTTGAGCATGTGAATGAAATCCCAGCAGCTCAAGCTTTAGAAATTCTTTGCAAAAACATGGACATGGACATTTTATTTCGATTCTTTCGCTACATTCTGAGGACTAACTAGATAACAACAATTCGACAAGAAAAATGCAATAATATTGGCTTTATTATCAAAAACCACCAGTAAAATACAGATTTTACCTAAAACCACCAATAAACTCGATATTACTCAGACACGCCCATTAAATATTTTCTTACAAAAAATCACCATTAAAAATTTCTTCTTATATAAAACCCACCCATCAACCAATAATTCCATTAAATATATTAATCTTTTATTTAGAAAATTTCTAAAAAAATAATTTTTTTTAAAAAGATTCAGATTTTTAAAAAACAATTAGAAAAGAGTATTCTATTTAATCTTGCTTTAAATAAAAAACTATAACTTGAAAATATATTTTCTTAAATTTAATTTAATATTTCAAACTTCATCAAAATTTTGCATATAGTCATATAAAAATATAAGAGAATAGTTGATCATTTGGTATTGGTTTTGATTAATTTATTCAAAAATTTTGGATTTTTTTACTCATTTTCTAAAGTTTCTTTCTAAACTATATATTAGGGAAATTTCAATATTTTTTTTGAAAAATCATGAAAACGAACTAAGAAAGTAAAAAAAATTCAAAATTATGAACAAATCCAAAACAAGTATTACATAGTCACTTCTTTTTTGTATTTTAAATAACATTTTATGCAATATTTTGATAAAGTTTAAAAATATTAAATTAATTTTAAAGAAAAAATATTTTAAATCATTAATGTTTTATTAAAATTAAAACTAAATGGGTGACTTTTTAATATATTTTTCTAAAGTTTTGAATGTTTTTGAGTTTTTTGTTATTTTTATAACTTTTATTAACAAAATATTAATATTTAATAGGAATTAATTGTCGATGGGGTGAGTTTTTTTAGATTTTTTCAATCGGTGGTTCTTGGTAAAAAAATATTTTAACGGATCTATCTAGGTAATATCGGATTTTACTGATGATTTTTGATCAAATTAGTATTTTACGGGTTGTTTCCGATAACAAGCCCATATAAATTAGAAGAAACAAAAGTGTTTCAAAGTGCCAAAGATTACACAACAAGTCAAAATGCATATAGAAAAATGAATAGACCAATGAAACCGAAAATGAAAAAGCTTGTGTGAGGAGGTCTGCGGGTTAATGAAGTCAAACTAAGCTAATACCGTGTGGACCGTGCTATGTTTATTCAATAATTTTATGAAGAAAAATGGTAATGTAAAAATAAATATGATGTTAAAACAAATTGCCAAATATCATAAGCAATCGATGTTTTGACATATATATTGGAATATATTGTAAATGCCCCCATAAAAACCTAGGAACGTACATTGGCTGGTGCACTGATGGATCGAATATTCATGGGAGCTTTGGTAGTCGCATAGTACATGGCAAGTGGTACTTGTCGTCAACAACCTCCCACCATGGCTGAGCATGAAGCTTTTTCATTTCCGGTCCAAGCAACCCGGAATGACATAGTACTTTTGAAGATTTAACTCATTTACGGAAGGAAGGTGTGAAAACATTTGATGCAGCGAAGAATTAGTCTTTCAATATGCGTGTCATAGTACTTTCTACTATTAGTAACTTTTTTGCTTATGGAAATCTATCAGGCTACAATGTAAAATGTTACATTGCTTGCCCATTATGTGGAGAAGAAACATAATCTTTGTATTTGAAGAAATTTCGCAAAATGATCTTCATGGGCCATAGGAGGTTTCTATCAAGAAACCATCCCTATCTCAATATGAAATTTGTATTCAATAGGAAAGCTGAACACATGGAAAAACCACATCCAAAGCCAGGGTCTAAAATAGTAGAATGTCTCAGGAATATTCGAAATTGTTTTGATAAAGGAAATGATCAGGTTAGTTGTGGTGTTTGGAAAAAGCGCTCAGTTTTTTTGATCTTTCATATTGTCATATGTTTGAGGTTTGACATTGTATTGATTTTATGCACGTGGAGAAGAATGTTTGTGATAGTCTCATTGGAACTTTGACACTTTGTTGAACATCCTTAGAAAGACAAAGGATGGAGTAAAGGCCAGACTAGATATGCTAGAGATGAGTATTAGAACACAACTTGGACTTGAGCAAGTAGGAAAATATACATATTTACCTCCTGCTTATACCATTTTTTCTAAGGAAGAGAAAGTTAATTTTTGCAGTTGTTTGAAGGGAAATAACGTTCCATTTGGCTTTTCATCGAATATTGAAAGTTTGATCTCAATAAAGGATTCATGGTTAAATGGTTTAAAGCCTCATGACAATCATGTACTAATGCAACAACTCTTGCCAATTGCAATTAGAGGGATATTTCCGGTTAAAGTTTGAACTCTTATACGTAAGCTTTGTGTTATATTTGCATCATTACTGACTGTAGTGTAGTACGTGTGTCACGCAAGTCAAAATAAATTTATATGACCTAGGGGTGACCTAATATCGAAGTCATGGGAACTGTGGAAACTTGTTTTTATCGACTACTAATACTTTAAATTGTTAGTTTTGGGGGTTTATGTTTCAATTTTGGTAACAAGTAATACAAATATACTATCTAAAAGAGATGACTAGGATATAACTTCACCGATAGTACTCATGAATTGCATCGAACGATTTATAAAATAATGTAGAATAATAGCGAATAGGATTAGTGCAGGACTAAACACGCAACAATGATATAAGTCTCACATGTCGGATTGTTAAAATACATACATAGAAACAAATTATGTGATGATAAAACCCTCACCTATCGGATTGTTGAATTATTATTGTAGAATTCAATTTCCTTAGCATCACCTATCAGATTGTTTGCTAATTCCATTGAATCTATTTTAAACCAGTCTTTCATCTTCATATAGCAGGCATGGTCATGCACTACTATACTGATATTTAGGAATATTTAACGTCATAAAATACTAGTTTTTCCTTCTCGGCACATCCCTAGCCTAGGTTCATCGTCACGAGCAAGCCTAAGCTCTGTTCATACTCCGAATAATTTAAACAAAAATTGAAACTACTCTCTTAACTCACTTTCACAGGAATCACAAATGCATTTACAATTGGGAATAATGTCATTTAAATCCCCAACTTCTCAGTTTTGCCCATTTAAATCCTCAACTCAATTTTTCCCATTTAAATCCTCAACTTCTTAGTTGATTTTCAAAAAAAAAATCTTAAGTTTATGTTGACTTGTCATTATTGGCATCAGTTGAGCATTTATGGTTTAGGGTTTAGGCCTATAATGGCAAAGTCAGCATAAACTTAAGATTTTTTTGAAAGTCAACTAAGAAGTTGAGGATTTAAATGGGCAAAACTGAGTTGAAGATTTAAATGGAAAAAACTGAGAAGTTGGGGATTTAAATGACAGTTTTCCCATTTACCATTTGCATCAAGCCTTTAAACTCATAGGCTAATACTCCCATGAGAGAATTTAGAAAAAGGAATACTCACAAATCCAAAAAGAGAAATCTTCCGATTAAAAGTTCAATCAACTTTTTTATATCAAGTAGTTTCCTGAGCAAGCCATTTCATTTCACAACATTCAAGGACATCAAAGCATCACTAATCATTCATGTTATGAAAAGCTTTAAAAATCACTCAAATCATAGTAGTCACAAATTTCTCATAAAATGAACACCAAGAATAAACTTTTGCTCGATCCAAATCTCCACTTGACATCCAAGCAAAGAATCATAAAGCAAAGCACAAAGTTTTCAAAAAAAAAATCTCACCGAACCATTGACATATGCTAGCTAGGGCTAGTCCATAAATTTAAGGTATTGAACTCATTTTCAAGCATTAGACTAAACGTCGTAATCCATAAGAGTAGAAGAGTTCCGATATTAGAAAATATTTTCTAAAATTTTCTCTCATAGACCCATCATGCCTACGTAGGTAAATACAAGGACCGTGTCTTAGCAATTCTCAATGGTTATCACAAAAAGCTTCACTCAAGTCACAGAAATAAGAAGACATGAAGACAAGAACTTAAGTGGTGCAAATAGTCTTTATTATCTTTTTTGGATTTTATTTATTTATTTTGGATTTTTAGTTGACATAGCTGCTTTCAAGGGGAAATATTATATATAATTCATTTACTTTCTTTCCTCACTGAAACGTGCGTCGCTGTGCGCGCCAAATTGATAATTTATAGTACCTGCTAAATACTCAGTAAGTGGTAAGCAGGGTCGAACCCAAAAGGAGAGCAATAGAGTCGAATTCGTAATACTTTGTTCCTAAAGCTAACTTCTACAAGGGGGTTTATGAAGATTGGTTTGTTGTCACGAAATACACTACAATTAGTCCACGAGTT
>JAWWMW010000889.1:57662-71135 GCA_035048345.1 Echeveria elegans
AGATAAAAGTAGGAAAGAGAATGAGTGGAAAGTGAATAGATTGGAGAGAGAGTGTAAATGTGAGTGGAAAAAATTTCCATTTAAAGAAAGATGACTTATATTTTGGGACGCCTAAAAAGGAAAGGGGATCTATAAAATGGGACAGAGGGAGTAAAAAAAGAAGCGACAACATTCAACCGTTTGGTTTAAATAACTTTGAATTTTTTTCTCACTATAAAGTGATTGATGATGATACGTTTAGGTAGAGTTCCAGTTCGCTTGTATGTTTTGGCCAGTCAGCGAAGACTTCAAAGACATAGCAGATGCACCCCAGGTTGTTGACTGGGATAAAGTATCATATGTAAACAGACATAGAAGATGCACTATGCCGGCCAAACTTACTCTTCTCTTATCTAATCAAAGTTTGACTGGGAAATTGGCTATCGTAAACTGGTTCGAGTAGTCATTCTTAGAGATACAGTTGAAGTTCTTAGTGGAATTTTCAGTGGCGTGTGCTATAATGGATATTATGTATTAACCATTAATTTGATTTGTTTAGCAATTCTTGTACTACATGTACTCACCTTATCAAAAAAGTTTTTTGCCTTTTTGTAAAATAGCAGAATATTTCATTAAACTTGATATTTCTGTCAACTGCCCAATTTTATGTACAATATGAATAATATGGTTCCTATTATGAAGAATCACCTATCAAAAATTCTATGAATGCCTATTAAGCTGTTTTGTTTATTTGATGAGATGTGCGGATAGTATCTGAAAGGAACTTGATAGAAGTGGAGGAACGATTACAGGTAGATTCTCTCATTGAAAGCATACGGAAAATGGGAGACCCCTGGCATAATAGAAATTCAAGTGTTATTAAGGCTCTGTTTGGTTGCGAGGAAAAAGAAGAGAAAATGAAAAGTTTGAGTGAAAATGAAATTATGTGTTTGGTTGTAAGGGGAAAAAATGGAAAAAATAGGCAAATTGAAATCAATTTTTCCTTACAACTTTCTCATGAGAAAATCATTTTTCTTTAAATTTTCTTTTCCTCACTTTTTTCCCGCAACCAAACGGAGCCTAAATATATAATAATATTAGAATAGTTCATAAAAATGCAACCGAGTCGAAAAATTGGCTAAGTTTAATTTTCTATGAACTATTAGCGACCACTTGGTCGCTATTGTAATTTAATTTATTTAAAAAAATAATCTAGCTTCTAATTTAATTTTCGTGTGTTTTCTTGTTTTGAGCCTTTTAATATCTAAATCATTCTTTAGGCCCAACATATGAATCGTAACATTTTGAAGCACATTTACGACAGATTTTGTTTCGCCTCCATCAGATCAACGATGCATATTCTAGAAGCATTTAATGTGTTGAGCAACACGCTTCATCTTTCACAAGCATTCTAATGTGTGCATCGAATGCTTCTAAAAGTTGCGTCGTTGATCCGATAAAGACGAAACAAAATCTGCCGTATAATTATATATATTTTTACGTGGAGTGGAAATGACAGGAAACAACTATGTATAATTATATATTTTTTATGATTCTGAATAATATATTGTACCTAACTTATACCAAATTTGTTAACCATATAGTTATAATTAGATGATTACAACATATATTTTTATATAATCATATATATGTAGAATAACTAAATTAAATGTAAAAGACAAGCAAAATAAAAATAGTAGCACATTGCTATTTAGAAAGAAGTTAATCATATCTAATTGTTTATAAAGATAAAGATATCTACTATAATAACAGAATAGGCAGCCAATGGACCATGGTTGTAGCCTGCAGGTTCAAAAAGACAATTCATTCACTATCCCTCCCTCCACCGTTAATTACAAATGTACCATTAAATTAAATATAACGGGCCCGGTGCGGCCCATTAAATTAAA
The DNA here is from genome assembly GCA_035048345.1 of Echeveria elegans. NCBI lineage: Eukaryota > Viridiplantae > Streptophyta > Magnoliopsida > Saxifragales > Crassulaceae > Echeveria > Echeveria elegans. The sequence goes on from JAWWMW010000889.1 coordinate 59,552, forward strand.
AAGTATATATTAGAAATTGAAAATTAAAAATTAAAAAGTTAAAAGTTAAAAATATTAAAAATTAACATTAAAAATAAAAAAATAAGTGGGAAACATTTAGCATTTTTAGGTGAATCAAATGGATGCATGAGATAAATTTTCGTCGGGACAATGAGAGCGCAACTAGTTTAAATATAATAGAATATGATGTCCTCAACTACACATACGCCGACGATTTTTTTCGTCCCTAAAACTATAAAATTCATTACTAAAATCCGTCTCAAGCCAAAAATACTCAGGCTCAAAACATTTTTATCCCGCATTGCTTACTTTACTTTACGAACTTAAAAAATATAGTCTTTATAAACTCTGTACACACATTCAAGTCACTCACACAACCTTGCAATGCTTCCATAGCGAAGTATTCTTTCGACTTTTACTAAAGAATATCGTGCAGGCGTTGCTCAAACAGGCATACGCGACTTTTTAGATGTTTGACCACCGGTATTTGACAGGTTCGAACTTAAAAATTGATTTGCTTGTTTCCGCCGCATCCCCGTCGGGACGACGAGCGGTACGCTAGTTTTACTATATAAAGATGTTTTCATGCGTTTATTTGCTTATTTTTTGAAAATAAAATTATTTTTGTATTTAAAACCCTTTTTTTATTTGTACTTTAAAAGGAAATGTAAATAAACATAAAAACAATTATCTATATTTAAAAATCTGAAAAATCCGAAACCCTAAAACAGGAGCGCCACATCTTTTTCTGCATGCTCTTTTTCGTCGGGTCTTCTGTTATTCTTCTTCTGCCTTCTGCATTCTCTTCTTCCGCGAATCGGGTATCAATGTTCCTGCGATTCCACGCATAGGCAACAGGCGAGGCGATTGCGCAGCCGGCCGATGATCGTTTCTCCAGTGATTCCGCGCGTTCCGACGCATTTCGCTGTTTCCTGCCATTTCCGGCACCGGTGCGCCACCCAAGTTGCTGTTTTCGTGCATCATGGGAGGTCACAACTGATTTCAAGATTCTATATCTCTAGCAATCACTCCTATCCCATCAATATTTATCTTTAGTCAACTTCCTTCTAGTTTCCTTTACACTGAATTCAAATCCTGAACAATCAGAAAGAACACCGAATCAGCGCTAGCAGAAGATACATATAACGTCCCGATCCCGATCATTGCTGCCTGAATGGACTGGCAATTACGTTTATGCCATGTGTGATTTTTTTCTACCATATATACCAAGCGATGAGCAAAATAATTTGAAAAATCATTTTTTATAGCAAGCAAATAACCAGTAAACATATGATTATATAAGATTCTGAATAACTGTTGAGAAAAGTCATATTCTATCAAGAAGAGGCCTGCCTACCAACAGATTATTATTAAGAGAGTGTGCAAAGAAGTTTTCTGTATGTACGCACAAATGCAACAACAAGAAATCTGAAGAGTAAAGCTTGGACTGGGCTCAAGGTTTTATTCAAGCCCAATCCAGTCAGCTGCCAAGTCAGCAAAGGAATGCTGAGTCATGCCAAGTGGACGAATGCGGTGTGGACAGCGTGAAGGGTTCTGCTTAGATTATTTAAATACTGCAAGTGGGAACAGAAAATCAACACAATTCACTTTCCTTTTCTCACTCTTTGAAATGATCAAAAGACGATGATTGAGGGTTTTCTGACGAACAAAGGAGGTGAGATTTGAGGCTGAACGAGAGAGCTGTTGCGGCTGCTTCTTCAGAGAGGGGTCGAGATCCGTGTGAAAGTTTCCCGGTGAACCAAAGATCGCCTGGTTTCATAGTGGTCAAAGGTTTCATCTCTGAAGATTGAGAATCGAGGGTTTCAGGAGAGTTATCTATTCAGTTCTTGTTCCGTTCTCATTCTGTTTTTTTTTTACTGGACAGCGCCAGGGATTTATTAGAAAAGATCTGAAAAGCCCAGATCAAGGCAGATACAAAAAGAGGAAGAGCCTGACCCTCAAACGCCAGACAATGCTTATAACACATCATCTTAAAAACGCCGAACAGGTAATAAACCCGGCCCAACCTAAACACAGGAGGAGCATAAAGCTCCATACAAAACCACAAAAAGCAAACCCAAGAGACCTAAATGAAGATCTGCTGGTCATAAAAGGAGCAAGGGTGGAGAAGCTCATCTTGCTTGATGGCCCTCTGAACGTTGTTCGGAAGGGAATCCACCGAAGACGAAGCAATCTGATCACACTCAGCAAAACAAAGAAACTCCGCAGGGAGGTTAAGCGAGAAACTGATCCTGAAGATATCCACACGATGCAGGGCAGCAACAAGCCTACGCTTCACAGGATAGATGTTAAGATCAACGGAGGCCTCCTTCCCAAGGTGAGAAATATCCGCATGAGAAGCCTGTAAGCGAACATAATGGATAACCTTGCTTGATCTGTTGTTGAGTGTTACTTAACCTGTTGTTGGATTATAAGTGGATTCTAGTGGATTAACCGAGCAATCGAAGCTCAACGTGGAGTAAAGGCTGCAAGGTCATATAACCACAAGATAAATTATTGTGTCGTTGTTCTTTACATATTTTGTTTAGGTTTTTTGAACAAGTAGAACTAGGATAGGTAATATGTAATAACCAGTCTCTTTATTTCTTTAACTTGTTTATAAAAGGCAGTCAGGCTGAACATGTTAGAACTTAGTGCAGTGCAGTGTATGTGCAGGTTATATGGTCTGTTAAGGGCTATCTTATAACTGTTAGTGCACCACAAGGTGCATTAGGACAGGGTATCGTATTGCTTTGTACTGAAAATTGAGTTTGTACTTAACGTAGTTAGATTTTCGCAAAAGAGTACATTTAGGCAGGTTATAAAAATAACTCTATGATTGGGAAAGTCTATGACTTCTAGATTCACGACACTCGTATCAAACCGGTTAAATAGGATTAGATAAGGATTCTGATCAGATTAAATCTTCTAATTGAAGTCTGATCAGTTAGGATTCTTATTTAGTCATTGATAGAGTTCAAGAAGCTGGTTCCGCTCTGTGGTCGTCGAGCTGAAGCTTTCTTGAACCATATTTAGCATTAAATATAGTGTTGTTAATTCTGTCTTGATTTCTTGATAAGTTCTTCATCACTGATCAAGTTCTGATATTTTTATTGCGAGGAAATATATGCAAGATTTGAGGTCAGCGCCTACGATGGCAAAGCTGACTTCAGTCTTTGGAGCATCAAGATGGGCCGTTGTTGTCTCACCACAAGGTGTCCATAGCACTAGAAAAGGTGGAGAACTGGTCAGATGAGCAGAAGGCTACGAAGGCAGCCATTGACCAGGAAGCCTTCAATCTGTTGGTGCTGAATTTACAAGACAAAGTGCTAAGAAAGGTTAGCACTGAAATCACAGCCTTTGGCTTGTGGTCCAGCTTAGTTTCCTTGTATTCTAACATTCAAGAACCTAATCTAGCATATCTTAAGGCTGCAGTATATACATTTAAGATAGATAGTTCTAAGTCTGTTGATGATAACTTATGTTAACTTCTTAATGACTTTGTAGCTGAATGATACTGAGTACGGTATAGATGATAAGAGTATTGTCATGATTTTAATGAATGCATTACCTGATAACTTTCAGCCTGTTAAGAATGCTGGTGTGATGCCTAGCTATGATACATTGTGCTCTGCTATGAGAACTAGGGAATTAGAGTTGAAAACTCTTAAGGTTAGGTCTATTAGTAGTTTGTATGTTAAGAATAAGAATAGCAAAGGTAAGAATGCTAAGAACATGGATGAGAAACCTTAGGATAAGCTTAGAGGTGACAAGCATGATAGTAAGTCCCATGATAAGCCGCAAGTAGAAAATGGAAGGTGTTTTCATTGTGGCAAAATAGGACACCTTAAGAAAAACTGTTATAAGTGGAAAAATAGGTCTAAGGCAGCTAGTGCCAACGAAACTAATGTAGCATCTTCTTCAGGGACTGATAATGATTTGTCTGAGGTTTTAACTGTGAGTGAAAGGTGTTATACTAGTGAGTGTGTGTTAGATATCGGCCATACATTTCATATGTGTCCCTATAAGGCCTGATTTGATGATCTAACTGAACTTTCTAGTGAGAAAGTCTATATGGGTAATAATAACTCATGCCCTGTTTTAGGGATATGCTCTATTAGATTAAAGCTAACTAGTGGTAAGTGTATTACTCTTACTAAGGTTAGGCTAATACCAAGACTTAAGAGAAATTTAATTTCATTAGGGGCCTTAGATGACCTTGGGTGTTCCTATAGTGCTGTTAATGGGGTTCTCAGTGCATATAGAGTGATAAAGTTGTGTTGACTGCTAATAAAGTCTCAGGGATATATATATACTGAATGTTGCTTGCTGCTTGGTAGCTTTTGATAATAATGCTAGTGCTGCTATGGCTGTTATATGACATTTTGGGCTAAGACATATAAGTCTGACACGCGTCGTCGTACGCGTCAAATTAATATTAATTCCTACGAGCAACTAGTGCAGTGGCAAGCAGCGTCAATCCCACGAGGAATTGGCTAGTGAATGTATTTCCTGTAACAAAACTAAAGAAAGTAAAACGCAAAGAATTTATCAATAAAATGAGTAGACACAGTCCAAGACAACTATTTGAAACTTACTGTTTATCATCGATATAAAATCATCCAATTTCTATTATCTCATAACTCTAACACATTCCGATAAAGGTAACATGCATATGGCTTCTAATGTCGTTCTACACCGAATAAACGTGAGTAGAACTCTTATCGCAAAATAGCATTAAGATTCAAGCGAGTTATATCAATGCGCAAACATCAATGCTCAATTCCTAGGTGTTCTACGTATTTTTATGATAAAGTATCAAATAAGCCAACTATAGATCCAACTATCACAAGATAAATCGTAGGTAAGTACTCAATAATCTCATCACGCAAGAATCATAATAATACGCAAGGAATTGATGCAAGATAATGAAATTGGAATTAAGCACGGATCTCAAAACAGTTTGTCAAAAACGAATGTCTCAAACTGCGAATATGTATTTAGCTACTAATAACAGTAACGAAATACATCATCTAATTGAATAACAAGAAGGAATGAAAAGAAATCATCTGTTTGTATGAATTGATGCAGGAACTGTTCTGATTGAAAGTGATGGAGAAGTGATGTCCACCAGATATTTCTATCTATAGAGAGTTGTGTCTCAAGTCTGATTTTGTGTCCCCTTTATATAGAGTTCTTCGGAAACTCTTGAAATCCCCAAAAGAATTCCAAACACCAAGAGTTTCTTATGATCTTATCTCATGTCATAATGTTGGAGACTCTTGACTTTCTTTGATCTTATCTCTTTTGATTTCTTGGCTGCTGCAGCAGAATCAGTGACTGCTAGGGTTTTCTTGGACTGACACGATCAAATCGGGTAATTGATTGAATTTTCCGGTGGGACCTGTTAAATGAAATTATCCCAGTCAAATGCTTTAACGGCCGAATCTCTCCTTTTGACCAACATGAAAGTTGTAGGATGTTTCTTTAACTTTCCAACGCACTTTATTTTGTTCCAATCGAACCACCGAGGCTCCTTCTAGAAGCTTACGAAGCAGCACATGCCTTTTCACCCGATAAGGACGCAAACTTCTCTTGAATTTCAGTACACGGACCTCTTGGCAATTTCGAAAACTATGTTAAAGTCCGCATAGTAAATTCAAATGAAGTTGCGTTGTCCTCTAAGCTCTCTCATGACGTTTTCTGACTCCTTGCTCCTTTTTACCATCTTAACCTCTGAATCATTCTTCATGCCAACATATGATTTGTACAATTTTGAGTTAGCATTCCATCAGAATTTGTTTTGCCTCCATCGGGTCAACGATGCATCTTCTAGAAGCTTCTAAAGCGCGAGACGTCATTCTAACCTTATCCTCAATTAGTGCCAAATCGATGCTTTTAAGCTCCGTTTCTTTTCTAGCTATTCTCACAAGACGAGTAACTCTGAATATACAAATTGACTAAAACATATGGGTTAAAGCCATTAGATGAGCGTATAAACACGACTCATCAGTGGCACGACAGGAGAATCCGTGAAAAGACTTTCAACAAGGGAGACACAGTGCTCTTGTACAACTCTAGATTGAGGTTATTTCCGGGTAAACTAAAATCGAAGTGGTATGGTCCTTTCAAAGTCTCGAGAGTATTTGCGGATGGGCATGTTGATCTATTGAACAAGGAGGGTAATCGGTTCAGAGTTAATGGGCATCGACTCAAACCATATCACGCGGGAGAATTCCTTGCCAACGAAAAAGTCTACTTGCTGGACCCAAGTAGCTTTGGAGCAAAGCGCCATTCGAGAAGGGGTCCTAGCAAAGGACTTCTCGAATGTCATTCTTCATAGAAAGCTCGGCTATGTCCTTGCTAAGACATTAATCTACGCCTAGAGAAGTCCCTCTACACCTTTTTTTTTATTTACTTCTTATTGCTTAGGGACTAAGCAAAATTTTAAGGGTGGGGTGTGGGGTAGTATGCATAAATTTCAATGACAAATATCTCTTGCGTATTATATATATATTCTAAGCATTCATGCTAAAAAAAATTTTAAAAAAATTGAAAACTTTGTTCGCTAAGCACAAGTTAAATCACAGAAACAATGAAACAATGATTTGTGCATTGATATCCACTACACCAAATTGACGGTTTAGCGACCATGCATTAGCAACCAGACCGTTGTGGACGCATATTATTTTGTTGCCAAAAGTTCGCGAAAACTTTTAGGGTCTATTTAGCGACGACGTGGTCGCAAAGTTGGCGCTAAAATTTGACGCCATTCATTAGCGACCACGTCGTCGCTAATGTTATTTTTTTATTTATTTTATCAATTCATATTATTTTTTATTTATTTTTCTTAAATATATAATAAAATGAGTGACCACGTGGTCGCTAAGATTTCATAAAAAAATGTGAAATTACCAAAAGTTTGGCTAAGTGTTAATTTTCTATAAATATTAGCGACCACGTAATCGCTAACAGTTCATAAAAAATGTGGCAGAGTCAAAAATTTGGGTAAGTGTTGATTTTCTGTAAATATTATGGTCGCTAACATTTCATAAAAATGTGGCAGAGTCAAAATTTTGGCTAAGTGTTGATTTTCTATCAACAATAGCGACCACGTGGTCGTTAAAATATATTTTTACGTGATCGTTAAGAGGTAAAAATTGGAACTCAAATAGTCTCCACGTGGTCTCTAAGTACTATCTAATTTATTAAGTTTTTACTTGTTTTGACCCTTCCAATATCTAAATCAGTATTCAAGCCCAACATATGAATCGTAGCATTTTGAAGCACCTTTACGGCAGATTTTGTTTGCCTCTATCGGATCAACGATGCATATTCTAGAAGCATTTAATATGTTGAGCAACATGCGTAGTCTTTTACAAGCATTCTAATGTGTGCTCCGAATGCTTCTAAAAGATGGGTCGTTAATTATTCCAAGTTAGGCGGCAAAATCGAATATTAGCGACCATGTCCAGGTTAGGCGACAAAATTGAAGCTAGGGTTTTTTTGCGACCACGTGGTCACTAAGTTTCCCATATATAACCGAAACTTACTCATATTCGGCCGAAACTCACTTCTCTCTTCAAAAAAAATGATTTTTGGCCGCCTACATGTTCTCCATTCTGAATCTCTCCCAAACCATTGTAAGTACGTTATTTAGTTAAAATTTGTATGTTTTTATGTTATATGGTTGTTATTACTGTTTTTATGGTAAAATTGTTTATATGGTGAAATTGTATATATTGTGAAATTGTTTATATAGTTGTTATTACTGTTTTTATGATGAAATTATTTATATGGTGGAATTGTATATATCGTGAAATAATATAATGTGAATTGTATGTTTTTAATGTGAATTTGTTTTTTTATAATGTCAAGATTATGGCCGGATCACATCGTGTTGCACGTCCTTTAGGCCTTCGGACATGGATGACGCTCCCCAGTCTGTGGAGGATGGGGACAGTTTGCAACAACGAAACTCCAAGAGAACCCCATCTGCGGATAACGACGAGTTTATTTAAACTACATTTTTTTGTATCAGACGCACTTCCGCTGGGATGAAGAGGATCCAGAAATGTCCCTCGAGAAGATTAGGGAGAGGTGGCTGAAGCACGCTCGTAAGCGCTACACTGACCTCGTCTACAACTATCGAAAGGTTGAGAAAAAGCCTAGATGGCAAGATCCTACTAGCTGGGACCGATGGCTGGCAAAGTCGAACGCACCCGAGTTAGTCGCAAAACGGGTGCGACAAAAGGCGAATCAGTTGGCTAATTCGACGCTCCACACTGGTGGGTCCATAGGTTTCACTGAGCACCGACAACGCATGGTATGTAATTATTTAACAATTTGTATTTAATTTTATACTTTACATTTTATTTTATTAATATTTAATTTTTTTGTTTAGGAGGATCAACTCGGGAGGAACGTCCTGCCTCACGAGTTGATGCTCCACACTCACGCACGCGCGCCAGAGCGTACTAAGCTAGTGGATCAGCGTTCGCAGGAGATAGTGGTAAGTTCTTTAATTATAAACATTTTTTATATATTATTCATTATATTAATAAATATTTAACGTGTATTAGGACCGGACTCGAGAGATCCTCACTCAGAGGAGCACCCAACAGTCAGAGGGGTCGCTATCCTTTCAGGATTCCTGCGAGGCCTACTACGAGGCGGTTGGCGGAGCTGGGCCCGGCGGTGCCGTTTTTGGAGTTGGGGGAGCAACGCCGGAGTACTTCAGCCAACAAATTTTCTCTTCCAGGCGCGATGCCGGACGTCTGGTGCAGCGGTAGCTCCGCACTCACGAGATGACACAAATAATGGAAGAAATGTAGAAGCGGATGGAGGAAATGGAGGCGGCCCAATAAGAGTATCAACAGAGGATGGATTTGTTTATGGTCGGGATGAGGGCCAATCAATGTGGCGCTTCTTCTTCCCGCAGACCGCCGCCGTCGCCGCCAGCACCGGATGCAGATGCATAATAGTCTTTATTTGATTGAATGTTCTATAAATTATTATTTTATTAAAATAATTTTAGTTTTAATTAATTAATTTTTTAATTTTTTAATTAATTTTTAATTTTTTAAAATTTTATTTATGAAATATTTTTAAATAATTTTATATACAACTTTTTTATCAATAAAATTAAATTATTTAGCGACCACGTGGTCGCAAAATAATTCAATTTTTAATTTTATTTTATTGTTATTTAGTGGTTGCTAATTAATTAAAATTTTTGAATTTTAATTTAATTAATATATTAGCGACCACGTGGTTGCTAATTAATTAAATTTTCAAATTTTAATCTAATTAATATATTTGCGATCACGTGGTAGCTAATTAATTATATTTTTGAATTTCGATTTAATTAATATATTTGCAACCACGTGATCGTTAAGTAAATAAATTTTGGAATTTTGATTTAATTAATATATTAGCGACCACATGGTCGTTAATTAAATAAATTTTTGAAATAGTTTCATTTCATTTTTTAGCGACCAAATGATCACTAAATATTTTGCTCCCTAAATTTGCGACCACGTGGTCGCTAAACGTCATTAGCGACCGACCATATTTTGGATTTAGAGAAGTGATTTTCTTTATAATGATGTTGCATAATTGGATTGATGTGGTTCCTAAGCTAGCTAGGTTCAATTATGATAAACCATTTTCATGCATGAAAACTTGAACTAAAAGTTACACGAGCAAGGAAAGCCTTTATTTGAAATTTGGAAATCTTGAAAATTTGCTTGATGATAGTAAAGAGCTAAGGGACGACCCTTGTATGCACATACGTGAGCATTTGAGTGAATTGCGAGATGTCCAGCTACATTATGAACCAAGATTCCACTTCTCTTATGTGCTACGGTCCGTTCCCTAGCGCGCGAGTATGAGTCTAATGTTTTAAACCTGTGGACTAGCCCTAGCTAGCATAAGCAAAGAACTTGGAAACTTTCTTGCGTGTGAATTACTTTGTTAAAGGATCATGTTTGCAGAGTTGCGTTAAACTCATAGTTTTGAAAATCTTTTTTATGATTGCATGTTTATAGCTCGGGGATGATCTTATCTAAATATTTGAGTGAAATGATTGACTTGCATAATTCGATAAAAATGCTGAGAATTGAACAATGGAAATGACATGCTTAGTAGAGAATATTTTGATGCTTTATTCATATGGATGAATTTCATGCTTTGGATTTGCGAGTATTCCTTTTCTGAAAACTCTCACAAGACTATAACTCGTCAACTAGGGTAGCGTAGGGGTTTAAAGGCTTGATGCATACGCTAAATGAATTCGTGATTACTACAAAAGTGAGTTAGGAGTTTAATTTATTTTGGTTTTAGAGTTAGATTGTTCGGACGAACAAGCTTTAGGTGTGGGGTGTTTGATCGGTGTAAAATATGACTATTATGAAAACACCATGAACACTGGTTTTTATGTATGGCAATATTTTTGGTCTCAAAGATTTCTTGATCCAGCGCCTGAGACAATCAATGATCATGAATGCTTGACTAAGTGGGTGAGTCAAGTGGCTTCTCCTCAGATTCACCGCCAGTGGAATTATTTGTATCTTTATCTTTTGGAAAGTTGATAAAGACGGAAACAAGAGGCAGATGAGAAAATCAGATTAAATATTAGTTAAAATCAAGCGAATCTGATTTTCTAGAATTTTTGAATATTGCTATATTTTTGAATTAGTAATTATTTGAAGATGGTGAATATTTGAAAGTTTATTATGAAACATGTATCCTTTGCTTGGAAGAAAAGCAAGCAACCGGTCGCCAATATAAATAGTGAGTTCTCCATCTTCATATGCACGACGTCAATCTACGCAAAAGATTAAACACTCATTTGACGACGAGCACTAATCAGGCGGATCAATCAGTCACGACAAGGTGACAAAAAGACGGATGTCATAAAGATGTGAAAAGCTTCTCACTGACTGTGTCGACAAAAGTCTGAGGACACAATGCAGAATAGTTAAGACGAGGTCTGAATTGGTGGAGATCAAGAGGGGGTCTCGTATCTAAGAACTGAGGTGTACTTAGATCTTTTTACTAGATTAATTCTTAGCTCGAACATTACAAATCGTAAGTGTTGTGTAAGATTTTTTCCAGATAGTGAATTGTTTCCACCAAGCTTGAGGAGAAGCCCCTGGGACTAAGCCTTAAAGGAGCCGAACCGGGTTACCAATCTCTGTGTCTTTTGAAATTTTAGTTACGCTAACTTCTATCAAAGTTAAGTTGACACAGATCTAAAACAACTGAATTTTAAACAGCAAATTGAGCGAAGCCAATTTTCAATTGGTATCAGAGCGAGAACTCGACACGTAGAGTGGTTGAAGATCCTTGGATTCAGTTAACCGGCGCAACAATGCCACACGAAGATTTTGAATATAAAGAAGCTCCTATTCGGCCACCCATTTTCGAATGGTAGCAACTATGCATCTGGAAAACGAGGATGATGGCCTACATCAGAGGCATGAACGACATGGCCTGGAGGAATATTATAATGAAATGGACACCACCTCAGATTTTGAATGACGAAGGAAAGTTGGTACCAAAGGATGAACTATCATGGAGA
>JAWWMW010000889.1:82764-100239 GCA_035048345.1 Echeveria elegans
TGTTGTTGGACAGGCGACCTGATCTTTATTACAGGATGGCGGCTATGAATCTAGAAACTCAATGTAGTTATGTTGTATTATCAAAACTAGTAAAACAGCTTTCCTGGTTGATTATCTCTCTCGGAAATCGGATGGTGCTGAAGATAGCCAGTATATGGTTTTTGAAACTTGAACGATCTTTTAGCTGTATGAGATATCTAAGTAGCATCCCCAAACAAATTGGTTTTCTACTCTTGGAGTCTTGGTTTACAAAGAGCATGACGAACAGGAGTAAAAACATACTACCAATGCAGGAAAATTCATCTCATATACTCTGGAGTTGTGGCTGATGTTGCTCCCCAAGTCCCAACAGAAGAACCAAACATTACAGGGAATGACAAGACAAAACAATACAAAACATGGAGAATGAATTTACATTCATTTCACAAGATGGATGCATAGCCTTATAATTATTCTCCAACTACTTCTGCGGTGCCAAAACCTTGCACAGTACTGGAAAAAAGTATAAATAAACAGTTCAGCACAATGATCATAATTACTAATACGATCGAGTTAAGTGAGAGGTAACAGAGACATACTTGAGCAAGGTTGCATTTGCTTGACGCATTTTAATGAGATCATCGTTCATTTCAAGCACAACTTGGTCTAATATCTTTTCAGGATCCTCAAACCTACTCAAGATTGCATTTGCATATGACTAGTAAAAAACAACATATTCATAATCAAAATATGTGATGGATAGAAAAACTAAAATAAAAAAAATTAGAAAGTGAAAAAGCAAGGTGACTAGTCTCACCCTAATGACCCTGGCAAAGCGGTCAAAAATGTTCATCTGCGTACCAAGCGCTCCTCCTCTCCTACAACAACCTACAACGAGTGTTCCTCTTCTGCAGAAGGTAACTGGTATCTTCTTCTGGTATCTTCTTCTCTTATTATTGTTACATTTATTTAATTTTGGAAATTCCAAATATTTATCTGGGCTGGGTTTTTCTAGGAAATGACCCATGTTACCATGTAGAAGGTAACTGAACTGAGCATACTGATGCAAACAAGGTACTTTATATTCAAAGTGACAATATTATCAACAACGACAAACCCAATAAACACTAAAGTATAAACATATGTATCGTATGTGCAAATGTGACTGTCTCATTCTCTTGTTCATCTCGGTCGCCTCTACTTCCTTCTCAATCTCGCCTTGCTCAACGTTTCATATGGCTGGCATCAACTTTTTATATAATCTGGAGCAACTGATATGTGATGATGATGAACTTCACATGTTTGGAATAGCTATGAAGATGCTCTTAGTGGACGAGGATATATGGCCTTTTGCATTCCATCCTGAAGCGTATATTATTGGCATTACATATGAGTAAGTGCAGTAAAACAAATAAGAATGGTAATATGTGATATCTAATCCACCTGACATAGATACTTAGACATTATGAAGATTTACTTGAAACGCTCAAATATTTAAAGCCAATTACTTTGGAACATATGCTACACGGAATTAAATGCTACATTAACTTCCCTTGATATTGATCATAATTTCAGTCACAAAACTCAGTTTCCTAATTTCCAGTGCCAGTTGACACAAGTTCCAATAAAGAGGAAGAAGAAAACACATGTTTTTGCCATGGTTAAAAACACACTGGCTTTGCAGTAGTATTGATTACAAGGAACACAGGTTAAGGTAAAAAAACACATTTTTCAACAAAAGCAGTAGCTTTGTATTGATTACTAGGAACACAAGTTAATACTTCTCAAAATGTTATGAGTATTTCTCTAGGAAAGCAACTCACCATACATGCGATGTATTCTGCTACTAAAACTTAAATGGAATAAATGCAACAAAAGAAAAAATTGAGTTCAACAATATACCAAACATTTGTGAAAAACAAAACCAAAACACATTGCTCAAGCTAAATCAAATGCTTTTATTTGTTCCAAGACAAGATAGTAGAGTAGATCTTCAAACCGACAACTTGGATTTGATTTTCAAAGATAACAAATGTTACAACAAAAAGAAAGTATCATTCCTTTCAGGATTTATGTGTGCATAAAAGGATAAAAAAATATTTTAACAAAATTCTATCATATCTCATTTATGATAAGCTGAAAAAAGCCGTCAAGCCTCACGGTGACTTATTATAGCAGCAACATCCCCAAACCAGGTTATTTGGATTATCGAAGATATCAAAAGCAAGTTTATGTATAATAGAGTACAGTAAAACACGATTACGCTTAGTCTCATCATCATCCCCTGATGGGTGTAGCATGTGAGATTACTTTTAAAAGCTTTGAAAATCCCAATAGAAGTTCAAAAGCAAAAGCATTCAACATTTTCAAAACAAAATCGAAGGAATCCAGCACTATAAAATGTTACCACATCCAGGAACAATCCAACATTCAATGCCCCCAAATCTTTCCTAGCTCCATAAATGATCTAGTAAAGCATACTGAAACTAGAAAGACATCATCTTTTCTAATATACGGGGTCACCTCTGTCAACATACAAGTGCTATGGTATCATAAACTAAAATCAACCCATCATCACCAAAGACCCTAACTTGGTATCATCTTAAGCAGAAAATAATTTTTGACGCAGAACAGAAAGAATTACCTTTAAACCGGAGATTCCAAGGAGGTCCTGATCGACCTGAATAGACTCAACATGCACACACTCAGGCGGAGACTCGAACAATGAAAGTGAAAATTGTTTAAAAACAACACCACCAACATCAAAATAAATCAATCCAGAGCTTGGCACATCCACCTTAATTTCCTTAACTGGGAACCACAAGAACAACTCCTGAGATGACATACCGGACAGGTCAGCGATCTGTCCATAGCTAATTACTCCCGTAACGTTGTAATCGTAATGAACCCTATTTTCAAACTTAGCATTACATGCTTGTTGTAAATTAATTTGGAATTTTCCGGTTGATGGGTCTACGGTGAAGCTGTTGATTTGGTTGGGTACGAGTCCGATTGGGAGGCCGTGGGATCGTAGGATGGCGGAGAAGGATGGGGAATCGGCGGTAGAGGAGATGGAGATTGAGAGGATGACGAGGATTGTGACGAGGTGGAGAGAGGGCATGGTGCGATGATTGAATGCGGCGGCGGAAGAGGGTGGCGGATGTACGGACGGAGAGGGGGGAAAGCGTGTATTTAAGTTTAGGTTGTTGGAGGGGTTTTTGTGTGGCTTAAAAACAGTGGGCTTTTCGGATGAAAATTAGGTATGGATTTTGTTGGGGAGTTTCGGCCCGTTAACAAAGGTTCGATTAGATTCCAACGGTCAATATGATGACTGATTTTATGATACAAGGGGAATGAAAGGAGTCATGGTTGAGACCGAGAAAAGGTTGTAAGGAAATGATGTTAAATGGATATTAAATGAGATTAATGGGTGGTGTGTTCATTTTATTATTCGTTCAATTAATTAAATGGAAAAATAGATACATTTAATTTATAGTTAAACGGATGGTTAATGAATAATTTTAAATGGATGGTTCGTGCACAGATAAATGGATATAGGCTAATTTGACAGGTCTATTCAAAATAAATAACACCATCTGAGACCTAATTAAATTAGCATGGATTCGCCAAAGCAAACCTTTTTCAAATTTCAAGGGACACTCCTGAAATATGATATTCAAATAAAGGAACTTTCAGAATCCTCATCACGACTCCCTCTAGAAAACTATGACAGTGATAAGGACTGCTACTTAAGAGTTTTTGACCTCCAACTTGCAGGCAAACGTATCTGTTTTGTTATATGTACAAGTTTTTACGGAAGGTGAGATATTCGAATAATATACAATTAGAAAAATCAGTACTCACCTGGATTATAGCGATGCGAAATACGTCACCTTTGATCAAGCCTACTGCAATGGCACCAATAGCCATGGCTGCTGGCCTTGCAATAAACCTTTTAAACCATCCCATATAGAGTTAAACTTGTACCACATGACATCACCTTCTTTTGTTGTGCCATGAACATTCCTGAATTTGAAGACATGTTAGCACCTTTATCAAAGAGATCCATTTCACATTTTTTTACATCTGAGAAATTAGTATTAAATTCTTGAATTGCTTCCTTACCCATACTAAACATGGCTGTACCAGTCCCAGCCTTGGACATGATTAGTATGGATTCTTCAATGATGCTTGGCATCACAATATTCCACCTGCGGAAATCAGTGAAAACAGTTATATTCACCTGATGCCCTCCTCTTTAGAGAGAGAGTAACTGGTTGCGTGACTTTTACAAAGAGATTTAACATGAGGTTTGCCTAGATTCAACAAATGCCCAAGCCATCCCAATAATACAAGCGTAGGAGTTTGGACTCATAGCCAACTTAATCCAAACCTTCTTCATCAAACTCCAAAAGGGTGGCCTAGGGCTTAGACTAACCTCATTTCCTTCCAAGTCCTTCAGGATTTCACCTGGTAGAGTGTGGGAGTCTACTACTATCTCAACACTCCCAGATTTTCGAAACTCGAGGACAAACAATAGTACAGTCAGCCACACAATTGCTTGCACAACCGATAATTAATTGGACGACAAGATCCACCCCAAGCTTACCGTACATAGCTTTAAGTAGAGGAACACACCCACTACAAGTGAATTTGTCATTGTGGACAAAGAAAAGCTAGTGATTGACCATGCATAACTTCCTTTGCTACTAAACTTAGCCCAAAAGACCAGCACAGCAGCTATTATTGTTCTTGGTATAGCATCCCCTCCTATGAACATATAGTTCATGTGAAAATGGTCTATGTGGGCTGTGAAATCGAATGTAAAAAGTGGCAGAGTGAAGAAGCAAACGAGATGATTTACTGCATCACACTGGTCAGGTGTGAAGATTTTCCACCAACGAGCCATAACCTAATATTAGGGCAACATAGAAAGGTGCCATTGCAACAACCATATTATAAATTTCATTCCACCCTATCATTATCTGTAGACACTTGAAAATGGGGTAAAAACTTCTCCCTACAGCCTAACAAAAAACTGGATCAGAAAAGAATTCAAGAGAATAGCCTAATTATTGGCCTAGTTTCTTGTCTCTGTGTGACAAAAATGTCCAGTAATGAATGAATGATTGAAGAAGCTTACTGATCAAGGATGCTTAAATACTTCTATGAAAATATTCTAACCCCTGAGGCAGCACATTGTCCCTATTTTGTGCTGTATGATGTGGTTAATGGAAAAGCATATAACCAGCCTGGAATTTACCAGGAAAAATAAAAACATGAAATTTATCGAGAAACTCTTATTGCTCGGTTTGCTCGCGAGTCCAGAAGGCGCATAGTTAGTGATGTGTTCCAACTGTAGCTTTCAAAAAATGGTGTTTGTGTTAAGTTCATCATCAACTTTTGTACTATTTTATAGTTTAAAAACAATCGTCACCATAGAATAAAGAATTGAATGAGGTCCAGCATCTATTCCACCACAACTCAAAACACTAAAATTTCTAAAGCGTATATTATAAATACCACGTCTCCATGCAGCAAAACTGATCGAGTATGTGGTGCATGCTGCATATATAGGTTGTTTGGGGTATGTTTTTGGGTTTTATTGCATCGGTTCCAGCGTCTTGACTCTTGAATGTCAAGAGGATAATCTTACTTCTAATTTTAAATGTTTGTGATTCATTCATGTTCATGTGGTTGAAGAGGTATGTATTAATATATTTTGTAGTAGTGGTGCATAAACTGATCTTCAAGTGTAGAATCGGCACCCAAAGTGACAAGACATGGCGCTAATCGACAAAATAACATCAAAAGCAGTTGAATCCAAATTGTCGGGGAAATAAGCAATACATTAGGGTTTGTATACTTGCACGTCACGGACTTGATTTGAAAAGTGGAACAAAAATCACTTCTCAGGTTCAGCAAACCGTACCGTCAAATTATTAGGTTAGGGATACTAAGCTTGTAATCCCCACTTATAGTAAGTTCTCTTAGATAAATAGGGTAAGAAAAATTATAAAGTTTACGCTTCAATCGTCTGATTAGAATGAATAAACGATCGTTTTAGTGATATTTATGCAGACACTATATATATCCGTATATGACATAAAGAACATATGCTATACCCTTACTTTTCTTTATTTGTTAGATTGCTGATGGTGCACTTCTCCTCATAATGAAAATCCTCAAGTCCTCAAAACTTTAACACTGAAAAGCATCTATAAGCAAAAATATGACATATATTCTTCATAATAATATGATGCTGTCTAATTGTACCATAGGAAAAAGCACACACAACACACAAGGAATCGCATTATCAAACTATATGACATGATGATGATGATGCATGATCTGATTTAGGGACTGCATACCCTGGAGCTACATGTCTCAACTCCAACCTTTCTTTTCGAAGCAAATGCAAAAATAAACATAGGCCCAACAATGGATTGACATTAAAGCGTATCTAGTCATTTCCTAGTTAATGTCTTATGTAGCAAAATACAATGCTACGTATAAACATTACAACACACCTATTTGCAGATATGTATTGTCCTCTTTTGCAAGCAGGATTGTGGATAAGTTAAGTGGTTGACTACTGTGGGACACTGTTGCAGAGTTGCATAAGTTCCAAAGGTACTAATGCAGATCGCATGTCACTCCAAGGGGATACACAAAATAACCAACTCTGGATTTCTAACTGCAGTTTCTTCAGCTCCTAACTTGAATTGACTGAGTATTTCTTTACCTATGGGACTAAGGTTTATATAGAAACATAGTACCATATATGCTCAACGTTACTACAATTACCCTTATATTTTTTGCTTTTGCTCATAAATCCCAATCATGCATTTTTGAAATAAATACCGAAAGCTAATACTTCTAGACATGTATATATCATTGCATTTGTATAGGACACATGAGACATAAGTTACCATTAGCAAGACAAAATATAGGAGAAAAAATTTGTATATGACCAGCACAGCAACCTTCTCTAAGAGAAGATATTGACTACAAGATCAAAGACCCAAACCACCACACCAATAGCAAAAGCTTTAGTGAAAGTTATTTAAACCGATATAAACACTCCCACAAAGACTTGTGAGAGAAAACCATCCACATAAAGTGGGAATAAACACTACGACAAAATATCAACTACCGGAAACACAGCTAAAAAAAAACCACAACTAAACAAACCGGTACCGACGAAAACTGAAACTGAACCAAGAGTCGCCGTGGACCAAACCGAGCCTACAAGACAGCCACCGAGCCACCCATCAATTTCAGCCTGCCGTGCCATCCGTCCGGCCAACCATCCAAAGCCTTGCATGCATGATCGAAGCAGTGAGGATTAGTGCCCCTGATACCATCATCTGAAGGCAGCAAATATGACTCCGATCCGAAATCAGAGGCCGACAACTTGAAGAGTGAAGCTTGTTTTTGGATCAAATCGGTGACATGCAGCTGGGGAAATGATGGAGGAATTGAGAAGCCTATCCAGAAGAGCAAGCCATCGAGAAGTCTAGATCTAAAAATTGAAGCACCTCATCGTCAAGACCGGCATGCAGCGATGGTGGAGAGATGGGGAAGGCAGCTGATCAAAACGAAGAAAATAAACAGACGGAAAAGTAAAAGGGGAAGGGCAGAGGGCAAGCCACCTCCACGGAGGGGAAATCCTCCACCCGGAGAAAGCTGCGGAAGATTGGGCCGGCGGGAGAGTTGAGGGGATTTTTAGAGAGGTTTAGGTGTATTTCACTTACAAAAAAAAATTGCACATTATGAGGGCTTACTTTTGGGAAATCGGACTGAAACTATGCATTTAATGAAGATTTGTGTATGGGTAATCTCAAACCCTAAATATATGTTCCTCCACTTCAAAGCGTTTGACCAACCTTTTTGCTTTGAAGGAACTTCCACCATCTATACAGGGCACCTTTTGCTTATATGGTGTCTGCAATTTTTACTCTTTGTCTTGTAAAATCTACAATACCTAAACAGAGACCAAAAATTGAAGGACGCAACAAATTGATCTAATCAATTGACCCATGTCCGTTCTGATTGTTTACTTGGTTTTTAATTCAAAGAAGAATTATTATGCACCTTTTTTGACTTTAATTTCTTTGACTTGTGGTACACGTCCATATATAATTGTTTTCTAGGATTGAATTTTAGATGAAATTTAACCACGCAAGCCTTGTGGTCGGTTGGGAGAGGAGACGGACGATTTTGGCGATTTGCCGATTTCGATCCGTCGTCCTCTCCGCCCTCCTTCCTTTAAAGCTTTAACACCGACCGATAACTACACCCAGGCCTCGGCAAGCGGACCATCCACTTCGCCGTCCGAATCACTTTCGTCAGTTTGAATTTTTGTCGGTCTCCTCCCTTGCCATCATCCGAATTTCATCGAAGGTCTCTCTCTTACAAAACCAACAGTGAAGCACTCTTGTGGCTGACATTAATTGAGTCCTGAAGATCCTTACTCACGGCTTGGCCCACGACAACAACACGTTGTTGAAACGCGACAATGACGAAGTGTGTGCGAAACTAGAGGAGCGACTATTTATCGAAGCGTTTCAAGATCTAGAAGAAGAACACTCCTTTCGACACTTTGCGCAGAAAAGTCACCGTCGAGGCGAATCACTTGTCAACGCTTTTGTTGAATGCCGCTTCGTCGTCCACGAAGGATTGCACAGTGGATCCTTCGCCGGATTTGTTAGCTTTGGATCGGCTTTCGAATTTCTGTGAGTGAAAGGACGCCGTCATCGATTGCACAGTGGATTTATCGACTATATATCACCACCGCCATATTTGTTTGCTTTGCTTTCGGATGGATCTGATGGCGTGTTCAATTGCTGCTCTTTGAGAGTAAATAAATTTTGATTCAGAGGTTGAACTGATGTATGGAAGGGAGAACATTGCTTGGCTTATACATTTGAGGTATGCAAGTCTACCGATAGAGATTGATATGAAAAACCTTAGATATGCATAACTTTGACGTTGAATCAGGAGGCAGAGCACAATCTTGGATTGGACCGGATAAGGTGTGTCCCGAATAAGGTGTTTGAGTTTGCAAAATTTGGAATAACTGGTTACTGTTCCACACTATTGGAACTCAGTTATAATTTCTCTCCTCGTCTGCGAGTGAGAGATTTTATTTCTCTCATCGCCTGTGAGTGAGAGGTTTTATTTCTCTCATCGCCTGCAAGTGCGAGGTTGTTTTTTATTGTATCTTGTTGTATTGGTCATGAATAGCGATTCAAGATCGATGGTCGCTTTTCTATTTGTAATAAATCAATCATGGATCTTGTATTCCGGGCGATAGTCCCGTGCTGTATACTTTTATGTATACATTGATTCCCTGTTTGGGAAATTGTAATCAAAAGAATTTTTAGATGAAATTTTTAATCAGTCATATAACTAAAAAAGACTAATCGTTAAATGTACATCATATTTTAATCTGTCGCAATTTCGTACAAATATTTTGATTACAAGTTCCCAACAGAATGAAAGTCAAAGTATACACACAGGTATACAACATGAGATCACAGCTCGGAATGAGGTCAATATATGATAATGACTAAACAGAAAGCGACCGTTGATCAAAATCTCTTTTAATAGCTAATACAAATAAAATAACAACAGACATAAATAAATAATTGAACAGTCTAACACGTAAGCGCTATACGCCCAAAATAAAAATATTTCACTATCAACGACATCGCTCCGTAGATGAGGAGAGAAATGAAAAACTCTCACTCACCACAGATTGCGCCGTAGTAGAGGAGAGAATTATGACCAGCCTCAAAGTTAAAAATAACCTCGAGCGAACATTCCAAGTATTCCGGACGGCTTCATCTACCCAACCTCTCACTCCGAATTAATTAGCTAATTTCGTGCCTAATCCTCATCCCCATATCAGAACACAGCCTTGTCAATCCAATATCAGAACACAATTCGGGTCCACTCCAATCATTTACAGTTCCGAATTCATCTTCAAATCTAAGTGTCAATTCTGGTAAAAAGCATCTTCACCAAATATTTCTCTAAACGAATGGTTGCCACCAGAAAAATCAAGCTCTTGCTCTGCTTTGACTTGTCATTGCTATTCGTCGACGCGTACATCTATCTCTGATTCATCGTCGAACAAATTCATCTGCACTCGTTCGATTTTGCTTTGACATCGCCGAAATAGTCGGACTCGGATCAGCGAGTGTCTATTCCAATTGATAGGGGAGGAGGGGAAAAGTGGCGTCGGTGAAGGGAAGTGATGAAGAAGTGAGGCCTACCGGCCGGCGAAGATGACGACGAGCGAAGCGATTGAAGAATCACCAAAATCCAATTTCGTACAATGATTATTTCATTAATTTAATATGTAGTTTTATATAATGCATTATATGTCGACTGAAATTTCAATATAATCATCGTGAATTAACGCGTGCAATGAATGAATTCGACCATGTGAATGAGATATACGTATGTGTATATCAAAACGGGTCAAGTGCACCAATATACATGGAAGTGGTCCTCTTCCAATATTGGAGCCTACCTCTCCAATCTCAATCTCATGCCACAAGGAGCTACTGGCTGAACTGACTAGGACCAGTAATTGGCATCATCACTTGTTCCGATTTGAGCTAACACAACCTTGTGGCACAGTTCAATTTCATGGTCCATCTACCTTAAATATCGACTATATGTAATTTTCAACTGCACGGGAACACTGGTTCATGCATCATGCAAAAATTTCAACTTTAGGTTAAACTAAAAACTAGCTGTTGGCTTCCGACATGTGATCAAGTTCTGGTCTCATTGTAGGAAGCAATGTCCCATCAATGTTTAAATAATGTCATTGTTAGTGTTATTATTCTACTAATTACAATGCATTAGAACTCAAATCGAACTTCGATTTGGTGTTATTTACTTTTGTTGCTAGGGTTTCACGTTTTATTATATTATGAGGAGCGTGAACTCGTAAATTGCGTCTTGCGTCATCAAGATCATCAAGTTCATATCGAAATTGTCACACACATGTTTGTGCAATGCACATTGCCACAGTAAATACTCGATAGTCTAATGTACCCCTACAAGTGAAATGTTTCTATCTTCAATTGTTAGTCTCGAGTCAAGTAATCGATTATCGGTTCGACTCGAAGAGTAAGTGAAGTGTTTCTAGCTGGATGAAGGTGTGTTGATTACTCTAAGCACTCCGAGCAACCTTGGGAATGGACGAGGATTGTGTTTTTGATTGAACATATGGAGATAAGGTTGGCTTTTTGGTCCCTTTGTTGTCTGGTTGCTCACACTTTGCATGCCTTAAATGCTGAGAAGTGTTCATAGACATTATAACAATCTATGCCAATTCTTTATGATATCGATAGCCCGTGCGCACCTTTATAATACATAGTTTATGGATCTAATAACTTTGAATATCTTAAATAATTTAATTATATTATTTTGATTGAGATTCAAGACAGTGATAGCAATACTTTATTCTGCATTATATAATTATCCAACGGTCTACAAATTTGTTGTTGGACACCAAAATGAACAAGATACTCATTCGGATTTGGTTAAAACAAATCATTTAGACATGGATAACACATGATCGTCGTGTCACGAAAATACAAAAATTACCAAAATCAATCAAGGTAGATTGGATGGCTCTTGACTTTTGTTAGGTTTTGAGCAATCAACAAAATCGACTACGTAGCAAACTTGCACAACTTCGGACAAAGTCCATTAATCTCCAATGACAACTACAAAACACCCTAGCGTAGTGCAAGTCAGCCTAATACGCATGTTTTTTGAGTTTGGGAAGTTAATGTGACATTTCCAAATTGTTCATGATACAGACAGAACATATGTCTCAAATTTATCATACCGATTCCACGCAATAACAGTACATGTTATATTGTTTTTATTTTGTTTAGTTAATAATGCCAATTTATTTACATAATTTATAGTATTCACTAACTTAGTGATAAAATCTATAGAGATACATATTTACAATGCAAAGTGATACACTTCAAAAAAAAAACTACAAATTCACTTGACAAAAACTATATATACAGAAAGCGAGTTGAGATGAATCTAATCAGCAATTATATAATCACTAGCGGTACACCCTTTATCCCGACGGAAATATAGGGGAACAGACACTTGTTGGAGCGTGGGATGATTTTAAAAAAATATCATTCTCTCGCCTCGCTTTCGAAATCACTTATAAATTCAAACTTTTTTCATATCTTCATTCGATTCCCCTTAACTTTCAAACGTTTCTCGCTCTACTTTTTATTTATAATTTATAATTTTTAATGGGCGGGCCCATCTGAAGGCATGGGCAAAATTTCGAGGTTACATAAAAAAGGTGGCGTATCACGTATGCCTATTTAAGCAACGCCTGCACGTTATTCTTCAGTAAAAGGCAAAAGAATAGTTGGCTATGCAAGCATTGCAAGGCTGCATGAAAGACTTAAATGTGTGGATACTGGATAGAGTTTATATAACGTAGATTTTTCAAGTTCGTGAAGTGGTGTAAGCGATGTGGGATAAAGAATGTTTTTAGGCATGTGCTGGTTTTGCAGCATATTTGACATGACTTATAAATTAAGTAAGAGGGGAGCGATAAAACGGACAATTCATATTTGAACCTTCAACCATGCATCGATCCATCCCTATTCTATTATATAATAGATATGTTAATCACAAAAATTAGTACTTAGAAACAGAATTTGATTATTCGTTTCAAAACAATATTCTAAAGCTCTACACTTTTTTTTAACAATATCATAATCTAAAAGACATAATACTTTTAGTATACAACTTTAACGATAACTTACAGCCTTCTACACTAATTACTTTTTTTCACTTTTGAATATTCTCTCACTTTTTTCTTCAAAAGAAAACTTGTCTTTATAAAAAAAGAGAAACTGAGCAAACGGGTCGGCTGAAGACCCGACAAGGATACGGACAGTTTGGCCTCTTTTTCAACACACTGTCCCCCTCATGTCTCCTCCGTCCAAATCTTTGACTATAAATACGTCCACTCTTTCTCCTTAAGCTTTCAAACAATTTGCCTGGAGCTTTTAGTTGCATTCTCTCTCTCACTTTGACTTTGTCCATTTCTCATCTTCTTCATACGCAAAAAAAAAAACACTTTTTTCCAACATTTTCAAGTTCAGAAATTTGATTGTTTTGAATGGAGCTTCAGTTAGGTCTTGGTCTGTCTAGTAATGGTGGTTCTTATGAGCTGGATCTGAACCGTCAGTTTCATGAAAATAGCGAGGGTTTTGATGGTGGTCGCCGGAGCAGAGTACACTCAGATGGACAAAGGTTGGTTTTTTTTATAAAAAAAAAATTTGTATTTTCAAGATTTGCTTTTGGATTTAAAGTTGGAGGCTTTTCGGGTTTTAAGGATACCCTTTTGGACAAATGTTCATGGGTATTTTTTTTCTTTTTCTGAATTAGGAGGAGAGGAAGCGAAGGGCGGCAGAGGAGGGCCAGACCGGCTGAGGCGGTTGAGTATTGCGATCGGACGGGCGAAAGTGAGTGTGGAGGTGATGGAGATGGATCAGGGTGGGGAAGATCATCATCTAATTATGTGAAGGTGACAATGGAGGGAATGGGGATTGGTAGGAAAGTGGATTTGAGCGTTCATTGCTCATATGAATCACTTATTGAGACACTCATCGACATGTTCGGGTTACGATGTAAGTGTTCTATTTTAACCATTCCATTCAAAATCAAGCCGACTCAGATTAAGTCACATTTTTCCCCAATAGAATCGAAAAAGGTTCCAAACATGATTTTAATTTGAAGAAAAAAAGTGACATATCTTCTAACTCGTGCATTTACATCGAGCAATGGGACTCGATTTGAATATTGGCACGAGCTTCTTAGAGAGACTAAATGCTACTTAATTATTGATAGTACATAAGGACTCGTTTTTATATCATTTGTCGAACGTCTACGATGAATATCTAGCCTAAACGTATTGGATGATCCGAATGCAGACATGTGCGACCCAAGCGTCAACTGTTTTAGATTGGTTTATCAGGACAATGAAGGGGACTGGCTTTGCGCCGAGGACGAACCTTGGGGGTATGACTCTTTATCCTCAACTTGATTTTATGTGATCAACTCTAACTTGTATACAATCAGTTGATCAAAATGCTCACATGTCTTCTGAATGGTTTGGTTTCAGGAGTTTCGTGGAGTCTGCGTTGCGTTTGAAGCTGATCAAAATGGACAGATGGGACTGAACGGAAATGAAGAATCATCGATCAGGTTGCGCTATTTTGAAGGGCTGAATGGGTGATAGAAGCCGGTGGGACGAGGTGGGAATCTTTATGTGCATATGGTACTAAATGAAGAAACATTAGAATTGAGGATGCATAGATGGATGATTGAAGCTTCTCGTGTTAGAAAATGTCTCTCTTTTTTAATTATATATATATATTCATCATCCATTTTCGAATTATGTCCTTGAAAATTTAAGTAATCCCATTTTGGTTTGAATTTGGATATGTACTGAGAAAACCTCAAGAATGGAATACTAATTTTTTGTGCTGTATAAATCAATCGAACTGAACTTTGGATGACAAGTTTGATTTAAGCTCGACCAGCTCTGTTAGGAGTATTTGAGTTATCGCTTTGAACTCCTTCAGCTCCAGCCTCCAGGCTCCACATTTTTAGAACGATTAGACTCGGGAACTGAAGAAAGCACAGAAAGACAATGGCTTTGCTTGTGATCAATATATAGGCTTTTTGGGCAATCTGACGCTGTTGGCTATTGTATATTGATTTTTAGTGTTTTCTTTGATAATTTTTCTTACACTAGGATTTTCACTTCGTTTCCTATTTAAATGAACTTTTCTTTGTATTATTATAAGACAGTTATGATATTGAAAAATAAAATTAGAATTCCCCCTTATTCCCACAAAGGTGCATGAGAATCCACCAAGAAAAAAAGCTCTTAAAATGTATGTTGAATAATTGATTGACTATAAGAAGTTGAAGACAAACTATAAAAACCTATATATTTCTTATACTCTAATGCCTGTTTAGTTGCGGGGAAAAGGCAAAGGAAAGGAAGAATCAAAAAAAATTGAGTGAAAATGAAATGTGTGTTTGGTTGTAAAAAAAATGAAAAAAATAGAAAAAATGAGATCAAATTTTCTTTACAACTTTTTCATGGAAAATTTATTTTTTAAAAAATGTCTTTTCCTCACTTTTTTTCCGCAACCAAACGGAGCATAAATGAAAAGAAAACCTAATACTCTAAATAACTAAGCCAACTATTAAAATCATCAAAATACATGATCCAAAACCTATAACCACTTGATATTTGTAGCTTGAATCAAATTTTCACCCCACATCAAACTTTTTTCCTTCTAAATGTTCCAGCATCGTTAAAAACTGGACATCTCCTAAACTAAAACAAAGATGCTTATAGGGTTACTCGAAATCAAGTCATCTTGATCGCAAGACTAAAAGTGTAACTGGTAGACTACAACTCCTGCAACCCCTCATCGAACTAGAATCATCCTACATCATAATTCAAGTACATTAGTAACCTTTAAATAAAAACATAGTATGAAATGATGGAGAATTATTCAAGTGCACCGCCATAATTTGGTGCACCTGTGCACACCATTTGCATTCATAGATGCAAATGCATCAAGAGATAAAAATGTCCACGTTATTTAATAAAGTCATGAGATTTGCATGTGCATGTGCATGTGCATGTGCAAATCACATGTTTCATTAAATGATGTGTCTTAATCTTATCTGTTGATATATTTGCATATACGAATGCAAATGATGATTCGTGAATGCATCATCTAAGGTGGTGCACCTAAGTAAACTTCTGAAATGATGTTTATGATAATGTATGATGGGAAGAACGACTTATCATTGAGTGTTAGTGTCATGTATGAACTGAGCTAATGTATAAATATATTGATCTGTGTTAAAATGGTTTACTATTTAGACACTTATTTGCTTATATTCTTCACATTTATCATATAGATTTGGTTGTATTCTACTCTCATACTGCTATTTCAGGTATAAAATACACTTTCAGATAATTATAGAGGCCAAATGCGAACATAGTAAATACGGGGAGGGAAAAGAGAAAAAACAGAAGGTCTTGCTCGAGTTGTGCTCGGTCAACGAAAAATGCAAAGTCAACGAAACAATTCGAAGGTCAAACTCGGTCGAACACAATTTTACTCGATCGAGAAAAGCTGAAAAGGAGGTTGCTCGACCAAATTGAAGTCTACTCGACCGAGCCAGAGTGCATGGAACAAACAGAGGCTACCTACTCGACTGAGTAAAGCAACTCGGTCGAGTAATTCATTGACAAGAAACAGAAGACACCAACTCAACCGAGCAGAGATGCTACTCGACCGAATCATAGTATACGCAGACATATAGCAGCAATTCGGTCGAGTAACGTCTAACTCGACCGAGTGGAATATGTACTCAACCAGAACAACTACTCGGCCAAAAAGGAAGCTTGTGACAATCAAAGGACACATTAACTCGAAAAGGAGTTTCAAGAGGAGATTATGAAAAGATGCCAAAAGACTTGGAGCTTTATGAGACAATAAAATGGAAGGCAATAATGGGTAGCATTGAAAGGTTTGGAATTCCATCATTATGGAGGGAAACCAAAGGATTTCTAACATCACTATTAAAGGAAGTCATAGGAAGGAGAAGAGTGTGTGCACTTGAGTTGAGGCAAAGCCATCAAGCTCCAAATTTCAGAAATTGTATTTTCATTTTACTCGATCGGTTCCTTATTTTCAATATGAATTGTCACTCGAGCAAAGCTACTCGACCGTGAAGAAGAAGTTACACACCTTGAAGACCCGACGCTAGCTACTGAGCATTTCTAAACTCAATCTTTGTTTTTATATTTCAAGTTTAATCATGTATTGTTCCTCACTCGAGATGAGTGAGTAATTGTTTTGATGACAAGGGTCTAATAGATCCTTGGAAACTAATGAATGATTGAACACTTTTACATACATTTGATGCATGTTTTTGGTTAGAGTAAATTAGTTTTTAACACCCCCTTTATTCACGAAATTTGGACTTTAACACCACTTATTGGTTTTAAACACCTCATATTCGCCATTTTTTTGAAGTCGCCACCTCCAATCAAATGTCAACTTTATTTTTTTTTACAAATATCAAAACAATTTTAAAAAAATCAAGACTTCGTAAAACTGATAAGCAAAATGCAACCCTTTAGTAACTCTTTTGATAAAAAAAAAGTATGCATTAAGAATATTTTTGTATAAATTCAATTTGATATTTTGAATATTTACCAAAATATAGCACAAACTTTTATCAAAAATATAAACAAAATGTCCAATAGTTTCTCATTATGATTTTTATGTCTCTGATTTTTTACAAAATTTTAAATTTTGTTTGCTATGATTATAAAAATATTATGAGAAATTCAAGCTTTGTGAAATATTTATATTTAAA
>JAWWMW010000893.1:37042-57273 GCA_035048345.1 Echeveria elegans
TCCGACCGATCACCATAACTTCCGACCGGCCACCACCAAAACTTCCGACCGACCACCATAACTTTCGACCGGCCACCGCCACTTTTGACCGACCACCACCAAAACCTCCGACTGACCACCATAACTTCCGACCGGCCACCACAACTTCCGACCGGCCACCACCAACTTTCGACCGATCACCACAACTTCCGACCGACCACCATAATTTCCGACCGGCCACCACCAAAATTTCCGACCGGCCATCACCAAAATTTCCACCTTTTTTTTTCTCTTGTCAAAATGTGTATATGTTTTGCTCGTGCTCAACGGAGTACTTTATCATTTAACAAGTCAGACTATTCGTGAAAAGATCATTCCTAATGATGTTTCCTGGTTCACCGGTGAGGTTACTTATGATGAAGATATTTCCATAGTCGACATCGAAGAAGAGGATAGTGATGAGGATGAAGCTGCAGAGAATTAGATGATATGTCAATATAAAAATACATTATTCATTAGTGTCCATATCTACGACATCTTCATTATCGAGATTGTTTCTCTCGATTTCAAATGCTATTTTATCTCGCAATTGATTCATTTGTCGCAAATATCACAAGTGACGGAGTGGGTGTGGGTGCAATACTTTGTAGTTAAAGCTTGTAAAATATTGATCATACATTGTTTATGAATAACTCAGGCGGGAGCTATCATTAACATTGATCATACATTGTTTATGAAGCAATTGATCCATGATTAGTATTTCATAAGATCCAGCGTGCTCGGTAAACTTGACTTCAAGATGATTCTTTGCTTAAATACCCATATTTCTGCATGACTTTCTTCGTAGCAATTGAGGCAGTTTCACTGGAGTTCATTGAACCAGAGGCAATCAATGCTGCAAACTCTTTGGCAATCTCACATTGAATTTTGCTTCGTGCATCACCTAGAGGATCTTTCACAACACCATTACTAGCTACCTTCTCCTGAACTGCACTTGTGCCATTTGTTGCTGATTCTCTTGTCTGTTTGTTTGAGCATGATCAACTCTGGATTCAACACTACTAGCAGTGGAATCCACTAGGCTGCTCGTTTGACTTGAACAATAGTTTCCAGTCTTGAACAAAAACCTTACAATATAAAACATCATTACCATACATTGCAATGGAAATCAAAAAACAAAAGATCATTTAAACCCAACGAACAATATTGGAGGCTGATGCACCAGTTTACACATACATATTACTAGCATCAAGTGGTATCGAATCGTACAGCTAAATGATGATTCAAATAAGCGGATAATTTAAGGTGTGTAAAATATAGCGACATTAGATTCAAATAACAAAGCAACAGCTCAAAGAGATAACCTAATACTGGTGTGGTGAGTGAAATCAGACACAACCCGGTGCTCTGGAGCAGGCTTGATGCGCTGAGCCATCACAGGGACATCTGCAGGCTTACTTCCGTAAGCTACATCAAATCCTCCAACACCAGTGAACTCTGGATGTGCAGCAAATCTACAAAATCTGCCTAGAGTCGGTGTGGTTGGATGGATTCGAGGAAACGACAAGAACAATCCATGAATTACAATCCTAAAGTTATGCATCACATCATGATGCTTGATTCTCACATTGTTAATCCTCATAGGCGCAACTTCACCACTGGGAGTCGTCAGTCATCCCCACTAGACCTTGTGCTTGCTCTAGTTGTCACCACTAGGCGCAACTCCACCACCAACTCCGTCGCTTGCTTCACAACACTCTTCAAACAATCCATCCGACCGCTCTCAACCTCACCACCTCACCAATCGACTCAGACAATCCCTAACTCGTCTGAAGCAGTCCAATCGAGTGGTGGTGGCAGATCTGGCCGGATTTGGGCTGATGGAGGCGACATGGATTTCAATGGCATCGATTGTATTGCTCATTTTGATTCCAGATCTGAGCAAAATTAATGAGGCGGCGTCGACAGTGGTGGTGGGTTGCGAAGGTTGGGGTGAAGGTTGACGAAAATTGGGTATAGGTTTGGAGAAGGGAGTCATCTTCAGGTCGTCGGGGGTTCGTGGAAAATGGGACAGTCTGTCCGCTCCAGGGTCATCGACAGTGGTGGTGGTTTACTTTGCGGAGGTTGAGGTGAAGGTTGAGGATGCGGCAACGAAGTGAAGGTGACGGAGGCGACGGTGACGTTGGTTTGAGGTTGGGGACAGTGGTCGGAAGTGAAGGTTTGACTGAGGCGACGGTGAAGAAGGGCTGGAGGCGACGGTGAAGAAGGTTTGGCCAGGAAGGTTGGGCAATGAGGAGGGGTGAAAGGCTGAAGCGTTCTGGCTTATGACAGTTTTGAGTCGAAATTTTAATGGGTCGGGATGGGCATGTCGTTTGGATTTGGATAAAGAGATGTCGTTTGAGAGTGTAGGGTTTATTTTTGAAATAGTAGGGTTAATATTGTAATTTCGCATTTAACCATGCATTTTTTAAACCTATTCTTTTATACTAGCGTACTGCCCGTCGTCCCGACGGAGATGCGGCGAGAATAACTATTTGTTATTCCGCTTTTATTACTCGTCGTCCCGAATGAACAATCGAACCGTTCAAATAATAGTTCGTTATGCAAGCATTGCAAGACTAAGTGATAAAGTTGGATGTATAGACATAGTTTATAAAGAGTAGATTTTTAAGTTCATGCAGTAGTTTAAGCGATGTGGGATAAAAGTGTTTTGGGCCTGAATGTAAATTTAAACGGGCTCGTGTGATTGTTGTAAATAACATAAGAGGGGAGGAGTATTTTGGAACATTCATATTTGAGCCTTCGTTCATCTTATTCTATTATATATATATATATAGATAGTAGATGCTTTTTTAATTTCTAACATTTCTTGCGATGATTGCACGGCTTGCATTTCGGACGACAATTCTTGGCAAGCATGATATAGCAAGAATATTCGCAATGGTAGGTAAGGAATATAACATGATGATACATAATTTAAGGATTATACTGATTAGATTGGTGTATAATATGAAACGAGATGTTAGCTTTTACTTTTATAATAGTTTGACATTTGGAGATTGATATAAACTTCCTCATCAAAATGCACGCTATCATCATTTATTGGAAATTAGATATGATTGGATTTGGGTATTCCATGATTTGCAGTTTTCAACGAGTTGGTGAACCTTTTTCTGAATCCAGTCCAAGTTTTTGGTCACATTCAAGCAATAACAAATTGTAAAGCATCGTGTAATTTAAGGTCTGAAACTATATGAGATAGACAGTTCCGCCATCCAAGATACTTTCTTTCATCTTTTAGAAAGAAAGAAAGTAATGAATGAGGTATCTAGCAAAATGCTCAATACCTTGCTTATTTACAAGACAACAGGTAGAGTAATAAGTAAGATGATAATGGGATCCCCCCATTTTTGATACAAATGAAGTATATGTGTAATTATCACATTTTGTACAATTACGGTCTTATGGGCACTCCAAGTTAACGAAAGAATGATGCCCGGCCCTGGTTCCATTCATCTGTCGCCCTTTCATGACTGAACTGAACCGAACCGAACCAAGTGCTTTTGCTAAGGACATCATGCAGATTTGCAAAGTTCTACCTTAGCTGGCGGCTCCCATGAGATCTGTGAAAGATATTTTTCCAAATTTATTGTGCTCTAAGCTATCAAACTGGTTGCAAATCTGCATGATGTCTTTTTCGGCTATTTTCCCCATCTCCTTTAGCTTGTATATGACGTATTCAGATTTACTGCATCATAAACAGACCATGGAATAGTAACTTAAGAAGGTTCCTTTGACAATGATTCAGTTTGGTTTCTTTAAATAGATTACTTCCATTGGAGGGAAACAGTACATGAACTTTCTAAAAGTTATTCTGACTACGTCTGCTCTTATCCCGCTGTTTGGAATTTTCAGTATGATATTGTTGGTAGAACAACTTCCAGCTGAAAAGGTTTCATTTTTGTTGAAATATTTATCTGTAATATTAGTCACCCTGCAGTTTGTTCTATGTGCCCTGCCCAAGCTATTCTCTCTTTGTTATGATCTGGCGTGTTAGTTGGCTTGAATATTTACTATGTCACCCTGCTGTTTTTTGTTGTTGTTGTGAAATGTGTATGCCAAATGATTATATCAAACTTACACGAGTTTCTGTAGTCTATACTTGCAGAAATGCCTCTTATATATGTCAAACCAATTATGTAACTAATAATGCAGTGGAAAGTTCAAGAATGTGTACCTGATAGACCCATCATTGTCAAGGTCAGCAGCCACCAAATCACCCAAGGTCATCTTCTTCTGAAGGACCCAGTTCGCTATCCTCCTGTTTCTCTTATCTATCCGAAGTTCTGTAAGGTAAAGAAAGGCCCTTGCTACCGCCAGTGTGCTGACCAATAACCAAACGATTGCAAAACATCTACCTTTTAAAGTGGAGAAAGAATAGTCCCCATAACCAACGGTCGTCACAGATATCACCGACAAATAAAAGCTGTCAACCCAACTGAGTTTCTCCAGAAAATGTGCAGCAACTGTCCCTATAGCAATGCAGAATATGACCACTGCAAGAGCTAATGCCACTTTTATTCTTATCCTCATTCTACCTTTCTGCACATCGATCATGTAAGTGCGGAATGTGGAGTTGAGTGTGTTTTCATCCACTGCACTCAAAAGAACCGTCTCCTGCCTGTCAAGGACGTAGGTAACCAGTCCATTGAGCAGAATGTCGATGAACCCAAAGCCAACCAAAATGAATGCACAAGTGTACAGCTTGGTGAACGATGTATTCGGAACAATATCTCCATAGCCAATCGTACAAAGGGTAACAACTGAGAAGTATAGAGCATCCACTGGTTTGAACGTGGTCGTCCCCCGGAAATTTTTGCACTGGAACAAGTATATTCCTATTCCTACTACGATATACACAACTAGGCCAATGAATGCTTGTCTGACTATAAACGGGGTTGTCTTGGGGTGGGGTCTTTGGTCAAGAGATTCAAATGCTTCTCTTGTTTCCGTAAATACAGAAGGAGCTGAGTGTGATCGGCGAGTGAGTCTCCTCGTGTTCAAGTTGGCTATGATGTTCACAAGCGATGAGGTTGATCTACGAGGGGCCGTCGTGATGATCGGAATGACTGCTTCATTTGTGACAAGATGGGCAGTGGAATGGCGCCATGGTGGACTGATATCAATCAAGCCTGTCGTGTACGCTCTCCAGTTGGATGTTGGTGATCTGGTTGAGGTCTCTGCTTGAGCAGATGTTTTAGCAAGAAGAGATTCGTCGTCCATGGTAAATCTGCATCTTCTGATGTTGCACTCCTGCTCAGTAGCTTCTAATCTAAAATATTTCCTTCTTGAGCAAAATTTCAATTTTGTTCTCTAACAACAGGTCTAAGATGAGTTTGGTCATCCACCAGTCAATAGGGATCGGTAAGCCTGCTCATCACATTGTTTTCCACTAACTACCATATTTCGGCACGCTTTCATCATTCAATTATTATTATCTCGCTGGGCACTTTTCCTTGTGCCGGTGCTTGACTATGGATCACATATGGTTCAGCAACTGATCTGTTTTTGCTTATATGCACGGTTTTGGACATGTGTATGTTCTGCCTCTGGGAAAGCATCAACTTTCGGTGTTTTCTGACTGGAAAGAATCGGCCGAGCAAGAGCTTTATCTTTATTTCTCAGTTTCTTAACGGGAAAGTAATCCTGCTTGCCGTTCGTTACTTGTAATACCTTCTTCATTGCATAGAAAAGAAAGTGTGTGCAGTATCCTGTAGTCAAGAATGCTACTTTATTAATCAGAATACTTATATTTAGTATTTGTCCTTTTAGTTAGCATTTGAGATTTCACAGGGTTAATTCAAGACTAAACTACAGTGATTCAAGGTTGTCAATTAAATAAAACATTTTGGTTGAACTAGCATTTTACTGTAGTAATGACTTAAACATTGCGCATAAATCTATTTTATAAAGATCAACTACGATACTGAAAATAAATTTACAAAACAGAGAAAGCTTTCAGATGAACTTCACCTGCACCTCAGCTTGTTCTAAACATGTCTTCTTTTCTGATTTTACTCATCATCGTCTGTTCTGGTCCTGCTGTGTCCGTCTCAGGGAGCGACCACCCACAGAAAAAGCGAGCTTTCCTCATCTCGATCAGCCATTGGATACAAATCCAAGTGAGATAGTCATTGAAGTTTTGCGTTCTCTTTAAAAGTATTTATTTAACTTGGTTAAGGGTGTGCAGATTGTCAGGACATCATGCAGAGTCGGAGCATTTGGGAAGGTCGCCAGCAAACTTGTCAGTAAGTTGATAAAAGGAGGAAAAGAAAAAGCCGCAGCAGCAACTGAAAGATATAATGTCATTGGTGGTCAAATGAGAGTTGATGAGAGGGTCAAGTACTTTGGACGACGAGTGCTCTTCATTGGCAACAACATTACCTTATGTATGTACGCGTTACACTTTGGACAGTTCTGAACTCCACTGAATGCGCGCCTGGTGTTACCGTGTTAGAAGGTCAACCAATGAAGCTAGCGGCTTCGGTTAGTCTTGGCTAGTGGGTTGAGCAGTCTCTTGTTCTCCTGTTTCTATTAGCTCCTCCTCCCATTCTTCACACTTTGAGGATAAACGAGTTTTGAAATCAATTCTGCACTAACTCTGACACCATTCCGTCCGAAATGGCTTCACGTTTTGTATACTTTCCGTATTTTTGTTTCATACTTATAAAAGGTGACCTTAATATACAAATAGAGTGTTTTATTTACATAAATAAGAAAGTTTCATAACGTTTGTGTCGCCTTTTCTCAAATTATCCAAAATCAAAACAATTATATTTCTGATTTTTCTACCCAACCAAACTGAAGTAAAGCAAGTTCATAGAATTCAACCGAATAAATATTCTACTCGTCCTATAGTGCATTTGGGTTTGGGCACGATACTTTCCTGAAGGTTTTGGCCAAGTAGGAAAACCAAAACTTAGACCTTCTCTGACGCTTCAATCTCTTCAAACTTCTCCTTCTCGGTGCGACTGGAGCGGCTCCTCCTTCTTGGCCTCAATTATATTCTTTCATTTTACTTCAGACAATCCGCACCAACTGCAGAGAAGTTCTTAAGCTTAGCAGTGGGATAAAAACATAAATGACAACCCTCATAAATTAATGAATAAAAAAAACAGTAGCAACTATCAAACATTACACGGTATAATAAGATCAGATGATCCTTCTTCCCCTTAAATTTACACACACAAAATTGACTTTGATTTTCATTCTTCATCGAAGATTAAATGTAACAATGCTTGCTCAAAATAGAACCTTTACAGATGG
This sequence comes from Echeveria elegans, assembly GCA_035048345.1. Lineage (NCBI taxonomy): Eukaryota > Viridiplantae > Streptophyta > Magnoliopsida > Saxifragales > Crassulaceae > Echeveria > Echeveria elegans. The sequence continues at coordinate 44,348 of JAWWMW010000893.1, forward strand.
AAGGTCGCCAATAACTGATGGCAACAATCTCAAATTGCATTTTTTAAAAGAAAACGCGAAGCTGGTAAACTTGCCAGAGGCGAGAATCTTCTTAAGATCATCGCAACCAAGGTTGTAGTGTAGCCTCCCAACACAGCAAGCAAGTAGGCAGCAATCACCTTCAGGAACACCACACCCAACTCAAAAAACAAGAAGAGAAAAACCAGAGATGTGCAAAAATTGAGTCAGAATGCTATCCTGAAATCAAAAATATATGTCACTAAATCCTATCGACCAATTTCATAGAACAAACTGGTAACTGCCTTGATGCTCTACAAGTCCATAAATGCAAAGGAAAGAAAAGATCAAAAACTGTCCGGAGTTTGAATGTTTCTGGTAAACTACCCTTGGTTTCAAAACATTCAACAAGAAAAAACATCGATTCACCTTAACTGAACTCACAGCTATGGACTTTCAACCTCCAGTGATTGCCACAAATGGCACAACAATGCAATTAAACCACTATCAACAAGTTAACAAAGGTGAAGTCTCAACAATACCCAAGTTACCAAATTGAACATTAAATCCTTACTTGGGGTTGAATTAGAAGTAGCAGCGGATGATACACCAAAGACATAAACCCCAATCTTGCAACAGCTCACCCTTGCTTATCCAGCAATTTCATAGCACCTTTCACGATTCCCCCCTTCAACCATCTTCGCTAGATCATAGTGTTGCGGCAACCAAAACAGAAAACATGGTGCTAATTTTCATTCATCAAACCACTAGACATCCCCATCCATGGTTGCCATCCTCATACGCCGCATCTGACTCCGTCGGATGAGCTTTAACCGCCCGCCGCAGCCTGCTGATTTTGATTCCCCAAATTTAGGCTTAGGTGAATCGGATTCTGAGTTTAGGGTTATGGCAAATTAAGAAATTGAGGAGAGGCGAGACAGAGAGTTTGCGAAAGCGACTATTGAAACCCAGAAAAGAAAATAGATGAAAACAGAAAGGATAAAACTAATGGATATAAAAATGTTTTCACTTCGTGTTTAAATTTGCTCAGTTTAATTCAGACGATAAATATTTATTATTTTTAAAATTATTTAAAAAATATAATAAGATTTAAAATTATGAATAGAAGTTTAAGACGCATTCACTATTGTCAAATATATTTTTTAAATTAAAAATAATACGCAAATGTAATTAATTAATTTTAAAATTTTTATTCGGTAGTTTAGTTCTGTTCAATTTCATTTCACGTCAAAAGAAGTAAAGAACGGACCTCCGTTCAGTGCGGGAAAAAATGAGGAAAATAAAATTTTAAAAAATAATTTTCTCATAAGACAGTTATAATAAAAATTTAATATTATTTTATCTATTTTTTTTATTTTTTTCTTACAACCAAATACATATTTTATTTTCATTCAAAAAAATTCTTTAAATTTCCCTTACCTGGGCAAGTCAATCGCATCGCGAGTTGAAGTGCGTCTCTAAAAAACAATTTAAATTGGAATTATTATTATTATATAATCCACGCAATTTCCACAATCACATATTTATCAAAACACAAGCGCGCGTGCATCTTCTCCTCCCTCCTCTCTCGTCCCGCCACAGCTCCGCAACCCTCCGATTTCGTCCCCGTTGCCACCAGGTACACTTTTTCGGTCTCTATATCCATTCTTATCCCTCAATTTGAACTGTACATTGTGTCACTTCCACACACTGCCTCGCTACAGCTATTCAGTTTTTTTGACTGTTAGGCGTTGCCCTTCCATTCCGCAAACCCTAACTAGCTGCTAGCTTTAGGAGTATTTAGAAAAGGAACCAGCTTTTTGAATTTTATTTTCATACTTTGATGTTCCTAGTAGATTCATTTTTGTAATACTTTTATGTGCCTTGTTGTATCATAAAGTGACTGAATTCAATGGTTTCGCAGTTAAAAGTCTGTATGGCATCATCATCTGCCTGCCTTATTGGTAATGGTTTATCAACTAGTAAGGCGCACTTGCGCAAGGAAAATTATGGAAAGCCTATTTTCCCTTCATTGAGTCTTCCCGCACTGGTCAAGGTGGGCAAAATTGGATCCGTCTAGGCATCTTTGGAAGGTAGAAGGGACTTTTTGAAGAAGTTGATTGGGAATGCTGGACTGGGTGTGTCTACTTTGTTGGGTGCTTGTAAGGCGCTTGCTAACGAACAGGGAGTGTCTTCGTCCAGAATGTCCTATTCTAGGTTTTTGGAATATTTGGACAAGGACCGAGTTAAGAAAGTTGATTTGTATGAGAATGGAACTATAGCAGTTGTTGAGGCAGTGTCTCCTGAATTGGGCAACAGGGTGCAGCGAATTCGTGTGCAGCTCCCTGGAAAAAGCCAAGAACTTCTTCAAAAATTTTGGGAGAAAGGTATTGACTGCACACAATGCCGAGGAGGACTCGGGTTCTCTACTAGTCAATTTGATCGGAAATCTGGCATTCCCTCTTCTCTTAATTGGTGGGTTGTTTTTCCTCTCTAGGTGGTCACCAGGAGGAATGGGTGGCCCAGGTGGACCTGGATTCTCACTTGCGTTTGGTCAGTCTAGGGTTTAGGTTCCATCTCAGGTTCAGAGTTTGTTGAGATGTTTGTCATAGTTGGTGCGTCTCGAGTTCGAGACCTTTTCAAAAAGGCCAAGGAGAATGCACCTTGCATTGTATTTGTAGATGAAATTGATGCTGTTGGGCGTCAAAGAGGTACAGGAATTGGAGGGGGTAATGATGAGAGAACAGTCCCTGAACCGACTTTTGACAGAAATGGATGGCTTTGAGGGGAACACTGGCGTCATCGTGATTGCAGCTACTAACCGGGCTGATATCCTTGATGCAGCTTTACTCAGACCTGGGCGTTTTGACGGACAGGTATGCATAGATCTTTCTACTATTACTAATGTGGTACATGAGGCATACTAAATCCATAATGTAACTGCAGGTATCTCTCGATGTACCACATGTTAAAGGAAGAACAGACATCCTTAAAGTTTACGGTAGCAATAAGAAATTTAATTCCGATGTGTCTCCAGAAGTGGTTGCAATGAGAACACCAGGCTTCAGTGGAGCAGACCTCGCTAACCTGTTGAATGAGGCAGCTATATTGGCTGGTCGTCGTGGGATGGGAGCTATTTCGTCCAAAGAGATTGACGATTCAATTGACAGAATTGTAGCCAGAATGGAAGGAACAGTTATGACGGAGGGAAAGAGCAAAAGTTTAGTGGCATATCATGAAGTCGGACATGCCATCTGTGGGTAAGTGCATGCAGAAATAAAAACCTATCTTGTTTACAGTTATTTTGCGCTTAGCATTATGAAGTGGTTACTGTTTTTAGGTTGAGAGTTAACGACTTCAATACAGGAATTTTATCAGGAATGTGTTTTGATTGTATAGTGTATATGAATGAACAAATGTTGCATTTAGGTTGTCGGTTTTATTTACTCTACTGATATATAATCTGACCTGCCCGTTTGCTCTAGCTCTACTGATGTATTTATTACAAAGTTGCTAATGCAAATTAGTCTCATGTGCAGAACCCTAACCCCAGGGCATGATGCTGTTCAAAAGGTGACCTTAGTTCCACGTGGTCAGGCCAGAGGACTAACCTGGTTTATCCCGTCAGATGATCGTACCCTAATATCTAAGCAACAACTATTTGCATGAATCATTGGTGGACTTGGGGGCAGGGCTGCTGAAGAGATTATCTTTGGTGAGCCAGAGGTAACGACCGGTGCAGCTGGAGATTTGCAACAGATCACAGGTTTAGCCAGACAGGTATCGTAGTCTATATAGACTTTTCTAGATCTCTATGTTTTGGTATTTTAAGAGATACCAAATGTGACCTTTTTAGTTCTTGATGGTTTGTAAGTAATACGGAGTATTGATCAATTATATGCAGATAGTTGTTACATCTGGCATGTCTGATATTGGTCCATGGTCACTGATGGACGGTACAAATCAAGGAGGTGATGTGATTATGAGAATGGTGGCCATGAACTCAATGTCCGAAAAGCTAGCAGAAGACATCGACAATGACGTCAACAAACTCCCAGACAGCCACGCCTATGAGATTGTTTTTGACCCACATTAGAAACAACCGTGAGGCAATGGATAGAATTGTGGAGGTATTGATTGAGAAAGAGGCTATGACCGGGGATGAATTCCGCGCATTACTCTCAGAGTTCACAGAAATCCCAGCCGAAAACCTTGTTGCCCCAACCATACCCTCCCCTGTGGCTGCATAGATTGCCCTCATATTCATTGTTGTAATATAGGCATAACACCATATACACTCAGTTTCATGTATGATCCTTGTAATTTTAAAGATGAAAAATGCAAAATAGTAGGATGCTTTCCAGCGTTCATGCAACCGTCCATAAATTTTCTCTTGCTCTTAGGTTTTTATTTGCTCAGCAAACAATGATGTCAACATTCCTACCTCAAGTCTGGGCGGAAGTGTGAATGGCTTGGTGCAGTGCAGCTCACTTGAAAGTTCAATCTCCTACTCTAAAAGTTCAATCTTCTCATGAAGCTGATCACTTCACTTCCCACCACTCGCTTAAGTTAAACCCGGTTACACTAAGTCAATACTTCTAATAAATAAATAACTAATAATGACACATGATTATTGAAACTAAATACATTTATTAGTAACACATGGATCACGATGAAACAAAAAAGTGGTTTGAACATGAACGCGTTTCATTATAAACTATCAACCATGTGAGCATCATTTTCATATTAAATGTACATCGTGTAAGGGCCACCGTTTCACACTTACACACAACTCTTATTCATAGTCATCATAGTATAAAATACCAAACTCGCATGTCAACAAACATTTTAGGACTCACCATTCTCTTGATGTCTCACACCTTTTAGAGCCTGCCTGCCTGTCTTGTTAGTTCATCACTCAATGGATCAACTTTCAAAAACCATTCATGTGAAATCTTACAGTACTGACTCGACCTCAAGCAGAGAAAACTTTTGGTCAGTTCATTCTTCGGATCAGTCCCCGACATCTGTACTTCCCACCACGTCCGTGCGGCGAAAATATCGTCACACGAGTGGCTGCGGCCAGAGTCTAACACTAAAAGAACTTGAGCTAAAGGAGTTGAAGGGGTTTAAAGACTTGGGGTTCGAGTTTTCCGAGGAGGATCGTAAGGATCCTAACTTGGTTTCCATAGTTCCGGGGCTACGGAAACCGCTCAGGAAAAGTAAAGATGCTGAGATTCAGAGGCCTTATTTATCAGAAACATGGGAGGTTATGGAGAAGAATGAAGCTGTCTTGGAGAGTACATTGGTCATAATTGGGAGAATCGGACAAATAAGTTATAATGATCAGAATGAGATGAAGGAGCAACTTAAGCTGTGGGCTCGCTCTGTTGCATCTGCCATCAGATGACACACTACAAAGGCTACTCTAGTGTCAATTAGCACATTTTTTTTCATTTTCTTTTTGACGTTTATGAGTAACAATGTCTACTACTTCCAGAAAGAAATCAAGTATAGAGAGTTACATGTTAATGTGATGTTTGTAATTAAATACAAGACAGCTTCATGTTCTACATGCACACTTTGGTTTTGTGACTTTCTGCAAGTCTGGGAGCAGCTTCTTCTGCTAGAGTAATAAGTGCACTTCACTATTAGAACATTGGATAAACAAAATTGGTTGCAGAGCACACTGCAGTGATCATTTACTGAAAAATAGTGAAACTCTTTACATGTCCTAATCTGGTGAATAGAGTTGTTTGAACGGTAAGATGGTTGCAGCAATTCCCCTAAAACTGTGACCTGACAAGAAAAAAGGTATTATCTCATTCTCACTTGTAAAGGAGGCTTTCCAAGATGGCAACATGTGAACTACAAAATTCAAATCTGGGTTTATGGCCATCGCAAAGATGTGTAATGTGAACATCAGTAATTTATCATTACAAGACCAAAGTCATTGCAGCGTAGCACCATACATCATTCAATATCTCAACGACGACCCCATTTTTATCAATAATCAAATAAAAACGTGACAAGATAACACCAAACATGTTCAATTATTATCATTACTATAACACTGAATCATGCAACCATTAAAAAAAACCATTAATCAAAACCATCACACAGTGTCACTCCAAAATCGCTCTTTACCTTTTTGTTCGCATCCCTTTGCTCTAATGGCCACAGCTTCTTTGAAACATGTTCTTCAGCTGTTTGATCCTGTTTGGTTTCACAACCAAATCTTACAGGAAAAATATGTGCAAGAATGGCATCACAAGTACGACAATCAGGACGGACCAATGAAGGCACTAGGAGAAAGCGTGCATATCTTAAGGCTCCGTTTGATTGCGGAAAAAAAGTGAGAAAAAGAAAATTTAAAGAAAAATCATTTTTCATGAAAAAGTTATAAGGAAAATTTGATTTCATTTTGCTTATTTTTTCATTTTTTTCTTACAACCAAACACACATATTCATTTTCACTTAAAAATTTTCTTTAAATTTTCTTTTCCTCTTCTTTTACCCCACAACCAAACGGAGCCTAAAGGTCAGGTCACATAGCAATAGTTTACTATTATCATCAGGAGTTAGTTTTTTTATCAGATTCCCAATCCCCAACCTCAGTACTCCGCACCCCAAGGCTCCAGACAATCTTTTCAGGCAAGGAAGTATCTCATTCCGATAAACCGGAAGGTCAAAATGCTGTCGGGTAAGCTAAAGCTGCACCGATGAAACCTTGTGATAGGAAAAATGTGAACAAGCAGAGGAGAAAACAGGGGAGAGGAGGGAAATGGAGCAGCAAGAGCTTGACAGACCTTGAGTTTGAGGAGCTGAAGGGATTTAAGGATTTGGGGTTCGTGTTCTAAGAGGAAGATCAAGAGGACGCTAACTCGTTATCGATTGTTCCAGGGCTACAGAGACTGAGGAGGAGATCCGATAGTAATGATGCGGACGAGGAGCGGTTGAATGAGAATAATGCAATGAATGTTGAGAGGCCTTATCTTTCTAAAGCATGGAGTGTCATGGAGAAGAAGGAAGCATTTATGAAGCCAGCTGGTTTGATCACAATTCACAATATAAGCAAAGAATTAGACAAACCGGTGTGGAAAATGAGTTGTTGATGAAAGAACAGATCAAGTGTTGGGCTCATTCAGTTGCAACTGCCATCAGACGACAGTCTGTTTTTTTTTTTTTTCTTTTTGCTGTTGACACATTTCAAAGTATGATTCTCACTTCTGTACAATGTTTTTGTCAGAATTATACATTGTTTATGTCCTGCTGGAAAGCTTATGAACATCCTTTCTGGAGAACAATTTGTTTTGGATCTCAAATTAGAAAGTTCTAGAGTATTTAGCTCAGACATACCATATGATTCTGCATTGAGATTAGCCATCATGGATTCCTCTGTGGTTATCCACCCTCTTCCATTATTTGAATTGTAATCTCCCAGTATATGACTTGCAACTTTGGACGTCATTTCATTTGACCATCATATTTAGAACTATGTAATCAATAAATGAATTTTTTGTTTGTGTTTACTGTTGTGAATCTAAGTGCCACTATACAAGTTTCTTCAAAAAAATATTACTTGTGTAATGCAGATAGTATGACAACTGATAACAATACTAGACTAGACTAGATGAATCATTTCTCTGGCTCGGAGATCCTTCTTTTTAAGTTAGTAAAGAAGTGGAGATTGTTGAGGATTAATGCGTATTGGGTCAAACCAAAGCTAGCCCAAATAAATAAGTCTAAAAATAGAGATGAAGAATGAAGAATAATCTAGAGAAGTATGCAAAAGATTAGGAAGGAGATATTTTGCTAGAACTATCTAGAGTGGCTAATCATAGTCATTAGATCAAACTTATCCTAGCCATTAATTGAGTAGGTGCATTAGTATAAATAGGGGTGTAATATAGTTGATTAGTCACTTGATTTGAGAAAGAAAAGTGAGGTTAACGAGTGAGTGAGTCTTCTTGTAATAGTTTTTCTTCCAAATAATAAAATCTCCATTTTGTCCGCTGCGCAACTCAGCAATAAACTTTGAGTAACTGCTGTTCACCCAGGAACAATTTAGATACCAGTAGGCGTAGCAAACTCTTGTAGCGAAAGAACAGAGGAGTGAAGTATGGAGACGAGAGGAGCATCATGCTAATATCTTTTTCAATCGTTACCCTTAACGACCAGCAGCCTGCAGGTTCATCCTCTAGCATCCATAGGTGAAACTTACCGTCTCCATCGTAAGGACCTTCGATATGCCCAACAAGTATAAGCAGGCCGTTTATTAAGCTCAAGCCAAAATAGTGCGTGACATTTGGAAGTATGATTGTTTCAAACATCCTAATTCTCACATTTAAGCGTGAAGGATGGAATCCGGCGGCATAAGTCCCACTGATATGGTAGAACGCCATATTGGAAAACTTTGTAGCACCAATGTCTATTGGCGACTCTAAAACGGACGTATCGTTTTTGACGCAATCAATAGATCAATGTTGCCAAAGTCAGAGGTCCGCTGTAGTACAAGAGAGACACACAGTAATCTTCGGTTTCCTTATCATAGCAAAATCCATATACGCACTGTCGCCTGCAGCCGACCGCATCAAGCATGAACGAATAACTGGGGGCAGCTACTGGATTGACACAAACCTCTGCCGGAGTAGAGGATTTGTGATGTATATGTAAACCTTAGGGACAACACGACCTTCCACTACAATGATTCTAACACATTTGGTGCACACAAATCCATCACATATACCCATAAGCGAACAATCAACAGGCTCCTCAAATTCACCCACTACAAAGACTCTCGCTGGATTTTGTGCCTCAAAGTAAGACAGAGGTTGAAGAGAACAGAGGGATGACTGACCTCCACTCCAACTTGCCGAACCGGCTGAACTCTTGAGACCAACATGAGCGCGGACGAACTCAGAATCGGAAATGATACTCCTCCACCGTGGCGAAACTAATTTAAACCTCAATAAAGCCTTCGGTGGAAGTCGAAGGAAGATCGGAAACAAAAGGATCATCCGGTATTTCCGAATTCATTTTTTTTGAATTGGATTTCTCCGAAACAAAATTTCTAGGGTTTCGACTTCTGTACATCTCCAAGAATTGTTGGCAGGGAGAAGTTTCGCCCGATAAAACAGCAGAGAGAGAGAGAGATAGAGATCGGGAAGATCGATATCTTTATTGGATCCGACGACCGATCGATCTGGATCGATGAGAAGAGTCTTGAGATGGAGATCGGCCGAATTTGATTTTTGATTTTTTTTGTTGAAAGCGCTGAATTGTATGAATGCGAGTCAGATGGATCCCCGAAATGGATGGTCAGGATTCGATCTTGGGTTTTCAATTCGCATGGGTCTCCGACTTTGCCAAAATCATATTTGATTTTTTACTTATTTTGTCAAAACACTAATGATACAATCTGCAATCGGACGTCGTTTTATAACCTCTGTTCACACCCAAGGAATCTGAGACATCACTACATGAAAAGTTGAATAATACATGAGGTTTTACTAATATAGAAATTATTATTCTCCTACTGCATATTTGCACAAGATATGGTTTCACAAATTGAGAAAGTACAATATAATAGTTTCTGATATAACGAAAGAATGTAAAAAGTTTTTTGGTACCATCATAAGTAAATTTTCCATGAACAAATTCATTGTATACATCAATTACCACAATATTTTCAACAAATTCAAAGTGAGATGAAAAAAAGTATATAAGAATTACATGTATTCATCATCATTGTTATCAAGCATACAGTAATAATCCAACTGGATAGTAGTTGCAGAACTGATGTTTCTTAAAAAAAATACTAATATTTTGTTTTGAAATTTAATAAAAAATATGAACAACTCAAAAAATCACAACTTTTTAATATATATATATATACATCAGTAAGTATATTTTCCATGAACAAATTCATTGTCTACATCAATTACCACAATATTTTCAACAAATTCAAAGTGAGATGAAAAAAGTATATAAGAATTACATGTATTCATCATCATTGTTATCAAGCATACAGTAGTAATAAATCCAACTGGATAGTAGTTGCAGAACTGATGTTTCTTTAAAAAATACTAATATTTTGTTTTGAAATTTAATAAAAAAATATGAACAACTCAAAAAATCACAACTTTTAAATATATATATATATATATATATATCTATATATATAATAGATTACAATCCACCACCACACATATGTTTATATTCACTTTGTGAGATGGGGTATGCGCTGGGAATGTATCGAAACTTTCTAGAAAATATATGAACACAACACAAGGCGACATGTATGTAAACTGTCTAGTGTTTTAGTATTTGGTGACATCATACTCTGTCTTCGTACTACTCAGAACGGTATGCGGATAGACACCAACTAATCTTTTAAGCAGCAGCATGTTCAGACTAATCATACCATTTCAACTCTAGTTTCCTCAGGTCCTTGGCATTACACACAAATCCAGTTCTTGGGCAAGTCACCTCATCTCCTTTTGTCATCTCCGAAATGGCCTGCAACAGAAACATAGTCTAGGGTTTATATCCTTAAGTGATAACTCTCATCTATCAAATGCACGGTCAATCTACTACCTGCTTACTATATGCGTAGCCATTTGGCAGCATGTACGAAGGATTTTGTTCCCCCAATCGTTGTTTGGTTACATGGCATAAAAGTTTAGGAGGAAAACTATGTCTTGCATGAGGAAGAGTTGACGCAAAGGTGCAAAAAGGCTCATGCTTCAGTGGATCGTCTTTTCTACAATCCTCGCCATCAAAACAAAATCTGCATGGAAGTTAAAGAAAGAATTGGGGCAAAACTACGAAATGCAGGACATCAAGAATCAAGATGGTAAATGCAAGCAGCTCGGATACGGAGCTTTTAAAACTATTATCCCCGCTTCAAGTAGAATGCACAATGAGGACGCATCAGATGTAAAACGCTGCCCCTTAAGGAACTGCTCCCAAAACAAGTTTATAAGAAACTCCCAGCGTTCGTCTTCAATGTACTCCTGACAAAATATCTCCTTGGCAATCTTGCTCTGCCATAAATAAATGAATCAGGCTTGAGGTTACAATTAAGAAAATCACAAAAGAATGTAATGCTTCAGAGTGAGGAATTTAAAACTGAAATGATATATGATGTTCACCTAAAGCTACTACTTACAGTCATGCAACATATAATGGTAGCTCTACATCTTATTCAAAAAAAAAAAAAAACATTTTTAGACTATCAGCAACTCCTGCTATATCAGAATTCAGTACACAGAAGTGATGGAAGTATATGCAAAAGCTCTTAGTATGATTTAGGAAGTGTGGCAATACCTGTGGAGCGTTTGCGTTGCACCAGGCCTTAGCAGGATTCAAATCCTTATTGCGTAGAGCATTAACAATCTGATCATCTGCGTCACGAAATTTTTGGAAGTCGAACAAATCCTGACATCAAACGAAAAATCCACTTAGAATGCAGAAATAAATTTTTTGGAGAAGCAAAAAGACTCCGTGTCAGTCATTGATACACGGACTCTCCGCCACAACCTCATTTTGAGGATGCACAAATGAGGAACTACCATTCATGTGCAACAGACTAAACTCTACCATATTCAAGTACTTATGAAGGATTTATTAAGGAATCTGATTTCTTGACTTCAAAATCAATTCTACAGCATAGCAAAAGTAACAACTGAAGAGTATTACCTGTATGCCGCGCTTTAAAGCAAAATAATACGCAATATCAATACAACGCATCCTCAACAAGTGATTCACCAATGCACGATCCAGCCTCTCGTTACTCCTCTCACCATCAATGAATGCCACACAGTTTTTGAAATTATTTGATGCACTGTGCACCCCTTCATTTATTTCTTGATACTACAGGCCAAACACAATATACAAATATTAGAACAGTCAGCTATAAACTCACTTGTAAAACTGCAGACACATTTCTCTACTCTACTCACGCTTGCAATTCCTAACTAGCAATTAAAAAATGACCGATCTCAATAAACTCACAGCTTCAAAATCACGTATTTCAGATCAGATATGACATACATAACACTGAGTCATCTAGGTCTGCTAACACCGAATCAAATTGATTCTGAAACTCAAAAAAGAAATCATATCAAACCTGAACTTTGCGATGCTGGAAAAATTCAAGACGCTCCTTAACAAGAGCATATGCTTCTTCATTAGAAAAAAACCTCATGATATCAACATTGGTAATGTATTCCCGAAACGCATTTACATTCTTGGCAACTTCCACAGCTCTATTGGTCACTGCTGATGCAAAATTATCGATCTTTGATCCAAGAAATGGAGCTTCTAGATCCCACAGAACCCATGTATTCGCATATGAAACAAAGTTTTCACAGGATGATCCCCCACCGTTGTCGTCTTCATCGGTAGCAGCGTCGTTTACAGATTGCTCTATGATGACGTCGTCACTAGCTTCATCTGAGTCGTAATCGACGAGTGCAAATGTGTGCGCAACATGGGCGAGTTCGTCGTCATTGTTGGCTCCTTCCACGGCTTGAATGGGGACCTGATCAGCTTCAGCATCGACGTTATCGGCGGCGTTCATATCGGAGGCTGTTGAAACTTCAAGAAGAAGATGAGAGAGAATCTGGAGCCTTCTAAGACGAGAGAGCGTGAAAATGACCGACTTCTTCCCGCCCAAATATATTTTATACATCACATTTTCCCGTCCAAATAGACGATACTAATACTACCACTATGGGTCTGTTCTTTTAACATGAACTGAAACTGAACTGAACTGAACTGAAATGAACTGAACTGAGCTAAACAGAAAATTTAAAATTAATTAATTAATTATATTTGCATAGTATTTTTAATTTTAAAAAATAATTTTGACAATAGTGAATGCGTTTTAAGCTTGTCTCATACTTTCAAGACTTATTCCACTT
>JAWWMW010000893.1:57373-73438 GCA_035048345.1 Echeveria elegans
ATTTGATCCAACCTAGAATTTTTCACAATTCTGCAGAAATTAGGTCAAATTCAGTATTTGAATACGAGCAGAAATATGAAGAGAGAAAAAATATATAAATCAGTGATTTGGGTAGGGTTGAAATAAGCTAGTGATAAGGATCGTACTCACTGATGAGTTGAAGGACCGTCCAAGTAGATGCGCCAGCCAGTAACCAAGAAATCGCCTCCAGTTTTTTTAAGCCTTAAATAAAATGCCTCCCCTCAAATTTGATTCGGATTGAGCTTTTAAGGAGGACTGAGCTTGCTGGAGGAGGTAAATTAGGGTTGCGGATGATTCGGAGTGGATTAGGTCCGCAGTCGCCTCATGTTTACAAAATCAGCTTCGCATCGCTGCGTGTTGCGATCTGCTGATTTTCGATATCGGAGATGCAGTCGGAGACGGTGGTTTGCGCCGTTGGCGTCATAGCGGACTACGTTGAGAGAGAAACTATAACGTTTGGCTGACGTGTACTCTCTGTCTCTCTTGAGCTTTATTGAGTCCGGAAGTGTAGACCAAGAAACAGTGAGGGATCCACGTTGCATGAGTGTAGAGGTTGAGGATGTGTTTGTAATATCTCAAATCTTGCAGAATCTTGGTGTATTCCGCTAAATGTATTTTAGACGTTAATCTCGCCGCCCCTTAACGTAATTACCCTCTTACGAGTATGTATCCGGCCATTACCTCAAGCATTTTTTCTATATATCGAAAATGCCACAATTATTAGAGTAAATTGCATAAAATCATCTCTATAAAGTATTTATTTTTACAAAATCACTCCTATAAAAAAGCTTTCACTTAACCACCTGTATAAAATTTTAAGTTTTCACTTAACCACCTTTGTAAGCTTTCACTTTACAAAAATTTTATTAAATAAGAATTATCACAACTTATTTTCACTCAAAAATTTTCTTTAGTTTTTCATTTCCTCTCATTTTTCCCCGCAACCAAACGGAGCCTTAAGGTATGTAAAATTCAAGCTGATAATTATATTTTGAAAGGAGAAAATGTTGGATACTTCAAAGTTATATTCATGTGATCAAGCCCAACAGTTTCTCTTTTTTTTATAAGATCAAGCCAGTTTTGAACAACATGAATAGCTTCTTTTTTGTTCCTTACCAATTTGTACCATCGGTCCATTTGCTTGATTGCTCATTGTTTTGCTCTAATCGATGCATTTGCTAAAAAAGATGGTTGGTTGGCATGGTGAACAACCAAAGTTTACACTTGCCAAAATGGAGAGGCAAAGAAAAATGCTTCATTTGGACACAAAATGAAAGAGATATTCTCCTAATACCAAATTATACAGCACACAATACTTCATTTACAGCCTCGCACATGTTCTTCAACCCCCCATCTCTATGTATATGCATTTAGAATCACACGCGAAGTCCCAATAATCTTAGCAACCGCCTCCGTCGTTGCCGCCGCCACCGCCACCAACTCCAACCCCACCTCCCCTCCTCCTCCATTGTCCATCACGAACAACCCACCACTACGACCACCGCCTCCTCCACGTCTCCATGTACCATGAGTTCCGGCAGCACCACCTGCTGCATTGCGTATGCATGCAAGTCGAATGAAAATCACAGTTACAAACAGAATAACAGCCACAACGATCAGGATGACTACATTATTAAGTGGCATGATAGCAGCTTAATTTCCGATATCCTCTTTCGAACATACAGTACTTTAAATCTAAAAGAGCACAGTGATAGATAGTATGTATCATGTCTTCTTCTGATGCTGAATTGACTGGCATTGACTAAATATAAAATCAAAGTCAACTGAATGTGCATATAACTGGACCTCTTTGATTGGCTTCACCAAAGTCTCATTAAAGATACCTTTGAGTACAAGCAAGATGCCATAAGTCAGGCATTAAAATATAAACCAGAAAACTGCCAACTGGCTTGATTCTCATCAATCGAGAGCCTAGTGTACACAGTATCCCATCCCCTTAAGCTTACTGAGCCACAATGTTGGATGTTTTCCTTCAAAACATCACCGCCGCAGCTAACAACAAAATTAAGTCGTCAATCCGCTGCTATATCAGAAATTTCCCACTAACTCAAGATAATAAAATCTGAGATGGGAACTAAGACCAAGGGTTTGTGAAATCTTAAATATAGACGTCACAGTTTTATATCACTCAAAAAAAGTCTAATATCTGACTTCTGACAGAACAAAAGGATGAAAAAAGTGATATAACAAAGTAGCGGATTTGCTTAACTGGATGCTGAATGACCCATTAGTATAACATATTCAGAATCTTTGACATTTACATAATACCTGTTCATTAGTCAAACACTCAGGTTGGGTAATGAAATACTCCATCTTCCATTTAATTGTACGGCTGTACCATGACATTGGATATACTCTATCAACAAAACCAGCTCTGGCAGTCAGCTAGACGGGTAAGGATTTCTGCACAGCTTGGACGCTCATGAGGCTCTGCCCAGCAATCTGTAATGATGACAATCCATTTAAATCATAACTGCACTAGCTGATAATATGATACTTGATACCGACGAGGATGGACTTTCAAGGGCATACCTGCAATCAGCTTTCCAAGTGGACCGCCAGGAATATCCAATAGCAAACCCTCATTAGCAACAGAATGAATTACCTAAATATCATGAAAGTTTGGCGTGAAATAGCTCGCTCGCTAAACAAAGACACATGGTAATAAACAAAACAGCATATGCACTTGTCCATACCTTTTCTGGAGGGGCTCCGTCCCATGGTCGATTCAAGGTGCACAACTCCCACATTATCACTCCAAGGCTGAAAATATCACACTTTTCAGTGAAGGGTTCATTACGAATGAGCTCAGGGGCCATCCACTCAGGAGTTCCAGCCGGCGCAGAGTCCTTCGTGGGCGCATCAGTCATGATTCTGGAAAGACCAAAGTCGCATATTTTAACAACCCAATGTTTATTTACAAGGCAATTGGCGCTCTTTATATCACGGTGGACTATCTTCATCCTGTGTATGCACATCAATCCCCTGGATTTCCATCAAAACACAAAATCAGGAAAAAGGAAGACTGGTTATCATGTGACTGCATAGATATCAACAACGAATTCAAAAGTTTCTTTATGGCCATATGAAACGACACGACATGTAGATTAACAGTGGCGTATACTTCCAAAGGACCACCTGTTCACACAAATGGACATTTATAACATAACTGAAGAGCATACGTCATACGATGGGCTTGTTTTTATATAAAACAAGACTTCGCGTGCCAGATAAAGCTGAACATCAATCACTATATTCACCTGTGTCATCCTAAGTTTAATAAAAATTACTATCATTGAAAACAAATACAATATCTTTTTCTTGATCAACATTCTTCATCTATGACATAATGCATGCTAATGATTTCGGAAAGTTGAGGGGTTGTTTAACTGATAAATAGTTTGCAGAAATGTTACCTGCATATATCACGCAGTATCTTTAACCGCCTTCGCCAACCTAGTTTCTCTTTCACGCCACTCACGTGGATCAAATTATATAAATTGCCCACATCCATGTATTCAGTAACCATGGATAGACGAGGAGGTTTAGTGCAGGCACCCAAGAATAATATAACTGAAAAGGACAATGTGTTACCCAAATTGCACCCACTGAATGAGGTCATGATAATGTTAGATTTAAATTGATGGAATGTACCATTTGGGTGACGAAGACGACTGGAAGCGAAACCCACATTTTGGAATGCAGAAACTGAGCAACATCAGAATGAATCCAGAACTCTGCAAATCCAACTTATTCAAAGATTTACGTTACAAAAATATACCTGAGAATGGATATCTCGTTGCAGAAATCTTTCATGTTTTCAGCATTTAGATCTTGTTCCAAGAATACCTTGATGGCCACTTCTGTCCCATTCCATATACCGTGAAAAACTTCTCCAAAGAAGCCTGTATCAATAAACATTATGAGATTAGAAAACAACAGAATATATAACCAAGTTCAGAAAATGATATTCACATCTTTGATCACACATGACTCCATTTGTCAACATTTTATTTTTATCTTTAGTAAAGTGGAGAAATGAGAATAATTAGGATCATGACACTTAAAAGCAACATAAAAATTTTACCAATTCCAACCCGAGTTTGAACCGTTAACTCAGAGAAATCAATGTTCCATTCTTCAAATGGTAGAAGAGATTTGTTACTGAACAAATCAGATTCCAAAACTTTTGTCCATGTAGCATTTGATGAATTACTTTCTCCAAAGCTTGGCAAGCAGCGTTCATCAGAAGAAAGTTTTTCAAAAGCATGTGGAGATGAAGGCAAGGATATGGCTCTCAGGTTGTCCATTTTGTCAGTAGCATGGTCATGACTGCTGTTGTGTCCATCATCTACCTAAGAAACGAAAAATACAAATAAAACTATTGAGGAACTTAAAACAGAACATGACAATGACAAAACCCAAGAGCTTCTACCAGTGAAATAATATTGCAAAGAGCCAAAGATAGTAAAACAATATTGGAATACTCTTGCAATATAAGAGAATGCATCCTTTTCTTCTGCACTAAAGTTTCTACTGAAATCGATGATTTCACCAAGATAAACGTTGCAAACTAGTAGCCTTTACAAGGGCTGTAAGTGAGAATTAGAGATAAAAAGGAGGCGGCTAGGAGCCTTACTTTTTCATATATATATTTTCTCTTAATCATTTTCCTTTTATGTATGACAGGAAATAGATCAACTAAGCCAAACGTATAGTTTACTACAAAAGGTCCATATAGCTTGCGGGGGGCAGTTGTAGGGTATCGTGGAATAAGCAACTGTAATGTGCAATTAGGCAGAAGTTGGGTATAGGGCACATGCCATATGGATGAATTATCAACACCAAATGCTACTTAAGATAGGGAGACAAGGAGAAGCAACTCAGTAAGGAATTATCTTCTAAGTGGAAACACCATCAGCAAATAATTGTGTTCAGAAATATGCAAGCACTACGAGCTTAGACCGAATCCAACTACTGACTGCCATAATTGAAATTATTTAGCTGATGTATTGATGCAGAGCACCAATCTCTTCAATCAATCTTTTTATTTTAAATTATTGGGTAATGCATCATTAGATAACATGAGCAGGTCAGAACCGCTGTATTGTCCATCATACCGGAAAACCACAAGTGCAGAAAATCATAAGATGAACGAATAAAAGAGCTCTTACTAAATGAACAACATACATTTCGCAGAATAACAGTGCTGAGGCTCCCATCGCTTGATCCACTATCTTGCTGATCTTCAAGGCGCCGAGTTTGTTTCAGTGTTTCAGTCATTGCTCTCACAGCCCTGCAATCAAGCAGGATTAACTTTTCATTTACTGACTAAATGCAAGCAGGATTTTTCGTGACAATTTCAACATTGTCGACTGGTATATTAACAACTGCAAACATGAGCAGTAACACAGATTTTTTTCGCATGTAGATCTGATTCCATTCATGCAAGTTCATTAATATGTTAAAAACAAACATGTAAAAATATAAGACCCATGAACATAACTGGTAGAGTAAGCTTTTCAGATGACCTATTCAATGAGTCAAGACTCAAGATGACAACTACCATATCAAAATAATACTACTGGTTGACGGATAGCAATTTCACAGGAGTCGCGTTGGACAGTTTCCTACAGGCCAGACACCTATTATATCATTCTACATTTCACATCAGCATGGATGATGAGACACCCCAAATTACTTTGTTATCTGAAGATGCAAGTGGGAAGTAAATAACGATAGTCTCAAGTCTCAACCTTACTATATCATCACCAATCTCGGGGGTAATACTGACACTTCTTCGCCTTAACCTTCTTGTTTCTGGTGTCGAAGCACCATCTGACCTGCAGACAAGTTCAGAATTCAAAACTGGTCTTTATAAGCATTTTGTACGAGCTCAGTAAAAAGAGAGATGTTGAAAATGGCAGCAAGGTCCTTTCCACATCATAAAAAAGTTTGGTGAGCGTCTTTCAAGTTAACATAAGTACATCATACGTGACCAGCAGCTAGATCTATCACAAATTGCAATGTCATGAAACTTCCAACATAGGTTCTAACATTGTTACTGCCGATCACATAACCGGTAAAGGTTACAGTGGATATAGCATATAGCCATATATTGATTTTATGCCTGGCTTGTTTCTGTATTTTGAGTTGTTCATATTAAAAACTAGATTCCCATTCCGAAATAAGTTATAACAAGAGTACAGTGATAAATGATCACACAATTACGGCTGGCACGTGATTGAGCACAAATTACTATCTTTAGAGGTACAATTCTAAAGCCATTACAATCAACCCAGCACCATTCCTGCTGATTTAGGAGTCTTTGGAAAGATAATTCTTTGAGCAATATTAAAATAGACTTCTTTAAGGATCGGCCCGGTTATTAAAAGTGCTTTAAATCTGAGCCTGATTAGAATATAAGTTTTTGACTGTTATTGAAATGTTACTATTTATTATGTTGCATATACTAATCATTGAAAAGTTTCTATTAGGTTCCCTGAATCGGGCCTCCAGCCGTGGCCTAATTTGCCAACCCCTCGGGGCCTGCATGTTGCAAATCATTTTTCCTAAGAAATACAAGGCTGAATCAGCCTGTTCTTAACTATTAAAAAAATAAATTATGTTATTCATCATGATGCTTGACAGTCCACTGGAAACTAAAACTTATTCTCATGGCTAGACTGCACACCTATAAGCCCTACGCGGATCATAGATCCAATCCAATCCATCACACACACATATATATATATAACAATCACAATATTCAGGAGCTTAATGAAATACAGGCATATAGATAAAAGAGAATGAATCAATGAACCTTGGAGTACCAATTTCAGTTGCATAATTCCCAAATGAATTTCTGTCTCCGCTAAGGATTGATCTTCCACGGCCTCGGGATGAGGGATGTTCTGGACTATATTAACGACGAAGTAAAGTCAGGCTTGTAGTCAAAGTAAATTAAAACTTCAAAGCACAAAAACATACTATTTCTGCTTCTAGTAGACCAAGATTTGCTAGAGGATAGTCTTTCTACAACGTGAATGATTTCAAATGAGCAGTATGTGCAATCA
Organism: Echeveria elegans; assembly: GCA_035048345.1. Taxonomy (NCBI): domain Eukaryota; kingdom Viridiplantae; phylum Streptophyta; class Magnoliopsida; order Saxifragales; family Crassulaceae; genus Echeveria; species Echeveria elegans. The sequence goes on from JAWWMW010000893.1 coordinate 64,492, forward strand.
ACCAAAATGTTTCAACAGAAAACAATCCACATTATGTTGGCTGAGTATTAATCTACACAGATCATAATGATAGAGCGAGTCCGGCCATCTCTATAAGAGATTCTGTGGCACTGCATACTAGTAATGTGAGACCTTGAACTGTGCGCAAACTGTCTTTTGACTGTAGTTGTTATACCAGTGTTTCCCACATATAAGATTAACGAAGATAAGATGATAGTCACCTTAGCCTTAGACCTAATATGATGTTAGCTGGAATAGAGACTCCAGCAGCATACACTCAGATTTTGATTATTCATTGTCAATCATCTTATTCAGTTAATATTTTTATTTGACAACATGAGATGCCTATCCACTCAACACCAAATCTTCAGACAAATGATGTGATCTAAAATTACATGAGCTTGCTGCCTATGTGTGTGGTGATAGTATTTAGCGATCACGAGAAGGATAAAGATAAGATATTTAAAGGTTCGTCATGTATTACACTGATAGTGATGGTGATCGGCATTAAAACCATATACCCCTCCCTATATAAATTGCATTTTGTCAGAGAGTTGTACTGCACTAAATAACTTAATTCACTAAAAAGTGCAACAATTGTACTTTTATGATCTACACAATCTTTAGTTTATGAGTAAGAAAAGCTTGCCCGGAAAATTACAAGCAGATAAACAAACCTCGAACTAGCTGTTCGCTGTTCAGCAATGACCTTTCTGCGATTTCGCCTCCAAACTGCAGTCGCAATGTTAGGCTCGCTATGTGATAGACTGAGGCAAAAGGATGATGTTAGTTTTTGTCTGCAAATGCTTAGGAGTTGAATAAAAATAAAAATCAACATGTCGCCCAGACAGTAAGTTTGCTAAGAATGGCTTATGTGAAAAACATTGATATAAAGCATCACCTTAATGTTCTATCACTTGATACAGCAGATCGTAACATTAAGTTCCTCAAAGAAGAACCTTGTGAAAATGTAGATGATTCTGGTTTACGCTGGTAATGATCGTTCTTGTCCGCACTGCAGTAGAAAGCAAGCAAACATTAGGCTATCATTTTTGGACCACCACAAGAAGGTGCAGTTTTTTCTGTTAGTGCAGTGACAGAATCAATTCGGAACAATTTATTCTAAAGCCCTACATTTGATCGATATTCTCAAGATCGTGTCTCTCTCTCTCCGAGAACCCAAATAATGGACTATTAGGCTCCACGGGTGAGTCGCAAGAGTCATTCTCGGCTGAATCACTCTCCCCAGCAGCTGACATATGACTCAGTAATATCGCCTTAGATGATTGTGGTATCAGTTGGCCGGGGAATCTCATCAAATCAACCAGAACCTCTACCGAATTAAGCAAGACTGTCACAGACATATGTGTGTAGGAATCAAAACACTCAGTGGACCCATCATATGGAAGACCCTGCCGAAGGAAGATTAAAGATGGCATGACTACTAGTGAATCATGATAACAGTTACTTACATCCATGCACAACAAATATACATAGGTTACTAAATCTGGATAAGATCTTACCACTATGAGCTTACTTTCAAGACCAACACTGTCTGCCAGCACTTTAAACAAAATAGCTCGAGGACGGCACGAACCATGCTTTATTTGGCCAAGCAGTTTCACTCCACGATTTCTGGGAAGTTGGAAGCTTTCATCCAATCCACTTCGGCACGGACTTAGCTCTGAATTTGGTCGTTTGTAGAAGTCAACTACCTAAGGATAGAACACTTTTTCAATCTAGCTCAGGATATGAAAGTTTATAGCCCGTGTTGCCCTAAAATGTCCTAAAATAATTGGACACAAACTCTGGCATTATAGTGTAAACCTAACTTTGAGGACAAATGCAGAACTTTTCTCCAGATGTTAAGATGGTCATGAATCTCTTCAAAACCGGTTTACAGATATCAATGAACAAAACAAGGACACAAAAACATTCCATGGTTGTGAGAATCAATATCTTCTAATTAGCAAATAGATTTCCGATGAAATTTCGTAAAATTGAACACAGATCCATATACTCCCAACTTGTTAATTGAACGCTGCTCGCACAGAATGCAAATTTCTAGTCATCAAGAAAATATTGAATTCAAAATTGAACACATTCACAAAGAGTGATCCAACTGAGCGTCCAACAATTTGAGGAATTATTATCTAGCGTTAGACAATGCAATGGTGTCAGTACTTATTTGAATCAACAATTACGATCTATGTTATACTTCACACAGTCCTTGTTGAAGCGAGTGGTTCGTTTTTGCATTATCAATACTGAATTTGTGATTATTTTCTTAAAATAAATATTCTGAACTAAAAAGAAAGTTTGCATAGCTGATATTAAATTTCAATGTTATGACATGGGGAGAGATTCAACAAGACAACTACATAGCAGAAAAGCAAAAGAAACATACTTTCCTGTTTCACAACGTGTCTTAGAGAACTGCGGGTCGGAGGACTACATACAGTTGTCACACTTCTAGTGACCCTCTACCACAAAGCACAAACCCATCAAAGAAAACTATTATCTTCATGTAAGTGATACATTTTTAAGTGACCAGCGGGCAGTATGTGAACTTCTAACAAAATGTTATTTGAAAATCAACACATTTGTCAATCCTTCAAGATGATACAGCAACTAATAGTGGGCAGTCAAGGAGAATTATGGCGTAAATAAATATCTTAAGATCGTACTATATGTCTATGAAATCAAATGAAAACCACGCAGATCAGTACAAAGAGCTATGTAACATATTAATAAACTACTAGAGGGACTGAGAGTCACCAATCCAGCAATCTTCTTTATCATAGCTGCAGGATTTGAGTTTAGCCCCGTCACCAGTGCCACGATCAAGTGCCTCAGCATTGTTAATTTCTTATCTCTTTTTGCATCAACAAGAATGATATCAGCTGATATCTCATTACCCAAAGCAGATAACTCTTCCAGGGTAGGCAATGTTTGAAAAAGATCCTTCAATTGCTTTTCCTAATGAGTAATGCAGCAAACAGCTAATGGACTATACTGATATAAATGAAAAAACAAAAAAGAATGATTTTTCTTCCATATGATGGTGTTCCTTGGACAGTTGACTACATGAGTACATACACGTACATTAACTTTGGACTCTAGGCTAACTCTACAATGATATACCTTATGTTCTACATATATATATGCAAACTATATAGTACACAAACACAGAACACTGGTGACAAGACTGATACTATCTGTACATGGCAACATTACATATCAGAAAATCATGCAGACATGTCATGATCATAACTACTCAAAAAAATAGTTAGATGATCAACAACTACTCATGGAATAAGCCCAACCAATGCCAACTAAAAAATGAATTGCGTGCTATTAAGACGAGGACGGATAAGCAGTAATCAAACTGTGAGCAACAAGTTGACATGTTCCAATTTCTAACAATTTAATGGCACTCAAAATAAAGATGCAGGATAAGATAAACTGAAATCAATGACTTACAGGAGATACCGAATAGAAACCATTTGGAATTGGATCAGACAGCATTCCAGTGTTCCAGAGAATCTGTGATGCCCTATGAGTTGACATGCCATTTCTTTGATAGGTAATTGTGAGGTCTTCTCTGATCAGGTTTTCTTTTGGAGAAATGGAACGGAATTTTGCTTCATAATTTGATGGCCGAGCCCGAGCCGACGCAGTGGGTGACCCCTGATCTGAATGCCCGGCATCATCTTGTGGACCGTCCATTTATTCAATAATGCGATAATATCTTATGCCGCATTAGCTATAATGCTCTTACAACGGGGGCTAATCTAATATATTTGACAACTTTCCTCCTACATTCATTAACCAAACAATGAAAAATCTGACATTAAAAAGAAAGAAAGTAAATGCCAAGGAACATCACAAAATACATCCATCTTAGAAACTCTCAATACTGTTTAAACCCTTCAAGCATGAAAAAGATGAGCCTATCACATCATTCATGTCTAACCATCATTTCTCTTTCAAAAAAACCAAGTAAGTTTAAAGTAACTAAAAACATCTTAATTATCTACATTTCAACCCAGTGGAAGGCACCACACATCACTCTTTAACACCATACACACAATGCATTAAAACAGTACATATAATCGGATAAAAAGAGTATAATTCTGATACGTATTCATTACTATCAGATTCCAAAAGCAACTTAGCCCTTTATCATTCACATAATGACAAAACTCCACAACAGCAAAAAATAAAAAAATCAAAATCAAAATCAAAACACAACAACCGGAAATAAGAAAAAGAATGCAATAGAAATGCGTTTCGGCAGATCGAACCGTACGTACAGTCTCGTCTTCTTCTTGTTCACTCTTCACCGCTTCGTCACACAAAATCTGACAAACTGCCACGCAAGAGCGGCAAGCAAGCAGTCGTCGAAGCGGTGATGGGAATTAGATAGTTAGAGAGAGAGAGTTGCGTTGCGTTGCGGACGATGATGATGATGGCGGTGGTTACAGGGTCTAGTGTTGGGCTCAGGAAGCGTGGGAAGAAGAGAGAGAGAGCCGACAAACACGCTTTGGAAAGCGATTGCTGGAACTGGAAAGAAGAGGCGGGAGGTCACGTGAGGAGCACGTGGGAGGGTACATGAGGTTGGAGCGAACCAGCTGGCGACCTGGTGGTTCACCAACATCCATATATGTATGTGACGGGAAATAGGGCAGATCAATTTTTAAGATTCGAATCGGTTAAAGTCAAAGGTGTATGTCTCTTTAAACAACGCTTGTATGATATTCTTTAGTAAAAGATGAAAAAAATATTTCGGTACGCAACTATTGCAAGATTGTGTGAGAAATTTGAATGTGTGGACATAGTTTATATAGAATAGATTTTTTTAAGTTCAAGTTCGTGAAGTAGTTTAAACGTCGTTGGATAAAAACGTTTTGAGCCTGAATATTTTGGTCTTGAAACAAATTTTAGCAATTAATTTTACAGTTTTAGCAATGAAAAAAAGTCTTCTTCTATATGTAGTTAATAACATCTATTTTATTATTATATAGAAGAAGATACCCCACATGCTTCTTTAATCTCTCGCTTTTATTTTTATTGTTTATCGTATCTTTTTTCGCCTTGAATTTTATTATGTGGCTAATGAGGATGAACTTTTTTTTAAAATTTAAATTACTAGTGGCGGAATTTAAAAGTCGGTAGAGATTTGTTGCTTCAGCGTTTAGGTAAAGTTGGAATTCTTCTCCTCTAATTCTTAACGTGCTTTTTTTGTTGATATAATGTTGAAAGTGTGTTGCATGTGATCAGTGACAATAAGTAAAATTTGACATTATGATGGATACTTCAAATTAGAAAAACAAAACAGTTGTGAGTATGACATGTTCTATCCACTGTACAGGTCATTTCCTCGATTTCAACATTTTTATATCTTGGTTCATGTCACTATAAATACCATTCATCAGTGTACAACAGAGAGCAGACTGCCTACCATTCCACACGATCGATCGTGATCGCGTGTTATAAACTAGCTAGTTTCCCAGCATTCTTCCTTCCTTCCTTGTTCCTTCCTGCAGTGTGTATAATTTTTTCAGTCAAGTTTTCATGGCAAAACAAGGCATACCTCGAAACAAATTTATTCTTGATCGTCCTTTTGGGGTTCTTTATGAGTTTTAGTGCTCGTAAACTTGCTACACCTCCTGAAACAAACAGTTATGTTGATATAACGAATGATGGGAGAAATAGTGAGCAAAACAGCATTTCGACCAGGCTCTTACGTCTACATGTCAGTAAGTACCTGTACCTTGAAACGCGGAAATCACTGGAACTTGAAGGAGTGTCAGATAGGGTGTCGCCGGGAGGTCCGAACCCAGGGCATCACTAATTCCAAAGTCTGACATGCCTCCACATAAGTAATAATGCTACTGCTGGAAATTGGAATTAAGAGGCTGCATTTTTATGTTCTTGGAGCCCATCTACTGCTGTAGTTTTTTATGTATAGCAATCGAGCATGTGAAGATATTTCATTTTGTAAGGTTTCAGGTCAGTAATTATAAATATGCAACCCAGCAAATGTTGAGTGGTTTGTTGTATGTTGCATTCTCAAATGGATTAAATGTAGAAAAAATGCATTATAACATGTTATTTTGCAGATAAAGAGTATTATAACTGATAATTGTAGATGACACGTATTAAAAATACTTTGTTAACGAAAAACAAGTAATCACTGTTTTCTTGCTTGTTTTTCGGAAGGTTCCACCAGTCCGTTTTCTACGTTCCACATACCGTTGCGTTTGTTTTGAAGCGTAGATTCAAAATCCGTTGGCCGATTTTGATTTCGGGATCATTTATTATGTCAAAATTTTGTAAAATCCAAAAAGAAAAGCTTGATGGTTTCCTGGCAGTCGAAGGGGAGACGTGATTGGTTGGTGATTTGCTGGGTTATTGAAGTATTAAATGTTAAATTTAATGTTTTTATTGGGTATTGGTGTCCGCTAGAGACATGTGCTTTATATGTTTGTTAATTAGTCGATGTTATTACATCTTGTATGATTGATTGTACCCGTTGTAATCCATTATCGAAAAAAAATTATATCTGAATGCAACTTTCTGGTTCAGACTACATAAAAAGTTCCTGAGGGGCAAACACTAGGGATGGCAACGGGGCAGGTATTTAGCAAATTACGACCTACCCCGTGCGGATCGAAAATTTGTCGACCTGCCCCACCCTGCGCGCGGGGCACAGATCAGCAAGATTGGACCTGCCCTGCACAGACCCGCCCCGCGCTGCAACCCGCATTGCCCAAAAATGACCCGCCCCATACGCTCCAGCCCACGTTGCCAGCCTGCCACACGCCCACACCCCACTCTTCACTGCACTACGACCTGCCTGCCAAGCAGTGCAATTTAATCTTGCATCTTTGTTCTAATTCAGCCGATGTGGGATAATCCAACTCAAAGTCTCAAACAACAAATGAACAACTTCAGTCGACAGTCTCCACTCTCCAATGCTCCGCGGAGTGCCGAATTGGACCTGCCCTGCCGCGTTTAGCTTGCGGGGAAGGTCGGGGCGGCGCGGCGCGGGTCGCGGGGCGGCGGGTCAAATTGTCATCCCTAATTCAAGGAATTTCAAGTAGATTTTCAAGAAGATCCATATCCTCTTGTTGAACAATCACGGGGCTCGAGTCAATTCTTCTTCTTTTTTAAATATTTGTACATTTTATTTTTGTTGGCACTGGGACATAAACCGATGTTCAAAGTGGACAAATCACCGCGTCTTTTAGTCATTTGACCTAAACACAGTTATCGCACAAGCACCGAACTCAGCTCCTAAATCAACTCATTTAGAAATCGTACAACGATACTCTGGATTCAATCACATTCATACCCAATTGCCCATTACAAGTTGAACAATGACAACAAAAATGAGGACAAATCGTCTTCTATATAGGTCATTTATTATACAGTGATTTTCAGCAAATATAGGTAATCAGGGAGCGGTTTCAACGTAGCTAATCCTATTTTTTTCCCATTAACTTACAATTTTGACTCGGTTGCTCTTAATCTCAGTTTCTTCCTACCTAAAATAAATACAAAACTTGAGAAATGGGCTCTGTTCTTTTGTTTAATTTCAGTTCAAGTCAGTTCAAATCAGTTCAACTCAACTTAAAGCTATTCTAAGGCAATGTTGAATTTTAGTTCAGATTATCTCAATTCAATTATAGTTCAACGTAAAATAATAGTTGTATAGTGAGCCAGTTATGACCAGACGCTAATTATGTATAAATATCGTGGGATTTTTTTTTTTTTGAAACAAATGCTAAGCTTGAAAGTTGAGGAAATTTGAGTATAAGGGTGGGAGGCGAGAAGTGGTCAAGTCAAGGGAAGTTGGCCGAGGACGACTTCAACGGCAAAGCTATTTGTAACAAGAGTACAATATTGGAAACGTGCTACATTACCCATATTTTGGCTCCTTCTGGTTGGAAATTGATGGATGCGTGTTCGTTTCAGCCTTGCATTCTCTTCCAACACGTAACAAATACACGATCCGACGGAACCAGGTCTCGACCCTGGATCACCCTTTTTTCTAAAAATTCGAGTTTCAGTCCATCCGGACCCAGAAAATTCGATTCATGTCCCGAACCGGATCACCCGAATGCACATCCCTACGAACACGCACCAAAATAAATTGAAACATAATTATAACCATATCATTAAAATAAGCAAGAATAATCATATAGTAAAATCATACTTGAATTGATCGAAAAACTTAAAACTGTTGCGATTTGTAGAACCATGGGAAAGTGCTTCCAGTCCATCCTGACCCACCCAACTAATTGTAAAAGACTAAAAGTCAAGAGTTTGAAAACTTTTAGTACACTGGGACCATAACCTAATATATATTTGTAGTTTTACATATTAGTTATAAACGAGATAATTATCAAATCCACCTCTAAAGCATCTGCACGTAATTGTAATACCCAAAAATTTAAAGTACATTGATTACTTAATATTTAAGATTCACATTTATAATACCATTTACACGATTTTTGTGTGTGAATCTATCCTAATAATAGGATAGTATCCTCAACACACAAATAGGTAGGACAATTTTTCATCGTTAAAACCCTAATTTTCATCGCTATAGGATAATAAAATAAAATAAAAATAAAAATAAAACAAAACTTCATTTTACAAAAATACTCCTCCCCATACTTTTATTTACACCACACACCATCCACACATATTTATTTTTATTATTTCGTATTTAGCCGTATTTGTTCGTATTTATTTGTATATGACTTTATTTAAATGTATGTGATCGTATATTTAATTGTATTGGATCAAGTATTTGACCAATTTTTTTACATATAGATTTCTCATTCGGATGACGGGTTGTCACAAAATTAAAAATAATATAATAAAACTATATTCAAAAAATTAGAAATATATAACATTCAAAAATTTCAATTAC